>RJWT010025924.1:0-15983 GCA_004365215.1 Cuniculus paca | reverse complement strand
ATACACGCGCCCTTAGCTAGGAGTGCTGTGACACATAGCAAAGGCTGGGTGACTTCAGCAGGAAACGTTAATTTCTCACAGTTCTGGGGGCTGGGAAGTTGCGGCTTGAGATGCCAGCAGGTTTGGTGTCTGCTGAGAGCCCTCTGTAGTTTAGAGAAGGCCCCCTTTCCGTGTTGCTTTCCCATGGTCAAGAGAAGTCTCTCTCCTGTCTCCGCTTATATGGGCATTAATACAATTCATGAGGGCCCATCCTCATGACTGATTACTTCCCAAACACCCCATCTCTGGATACCATCACCTGAGGACTAGGACTCTATACATTCTGGGGGAAAGCATTCATAGCTTGCACCTTACTGTGTAACAAGGAATAAATTGATACAGCACTGCAATCTGCATGCTGGCAGGTGGCTCATAAGAATAGGTAGCCTAGTTTGAAAATAAATTCTAGTGCAACCTCTTTGTTCTAGTGCAAAAATGAGATCTGAAAATAATGTATTAGTGCCAATGGATTGGTTCCAGAACCCTTTGAGTATCGAAATCTGTAAATATCAATTCTGTTATAAAAAATACAATAGTATTTACGTATAACCTACACACACCCTTCTATACACTTCGTCATCTTTAGATTACTTATAATACCTTGTACAATGTATTTATTATGTAAATAGTTGTTATACTGTGTTGTTTAGAGAAAATGACAAGGAAAAAAATCTGTTTATGTTCAGGTTAGATAATTTTTTTCCCCAAATATTTTTTTCTTTTCCTAAATATTTTTGATCCAGATTTGGTTGGATTCATAGATGAAAAACAAGGACCAGGGACCTAGCTCAGTGGCCTAAGCTCCTGCCTGGCAAGTGTGAGGTCGTGAGTTCAATCCCTGGTGCTACAAAAAAAAAAAAAAATTTGCATAGATGGAAAACATTGATATGGAGGGCCACCTCTTTATGGTAAATAACAGTAAAGTCAGCACCATTTTGGTGATCACTTTAGAAGAATAGATATTTAATATTTGAAACCCAGTGATGAGTTGTTCTCGATTGTTCTCCACACCACACCCCGCTCCCCCAAAAGTGAGAGGGTGTGCTTGTCTCAACACTCCATATTCAGAGAGTGGACCACATAAAAGCTTCGTGCAGGTGAAATTTTTAAAAGATATGGGATGTTCCTGTATTTGAAATACTGCCTGCCCCTTCTAAGATGTTTTATATACTTCAATGACATATATCTATTATAATATGTATTTTACCAATGAGATATTAGAAAGGTTAAAGAACTCATTGAGCCAGGCCTGGTGGCGCATGCCTGTAATCCCAGCACTTGGGAGGCTGAGGCAGGAGGATCGTTGTGAGTTCGAGACCAGCCTGGGCTACAAAGTGAGCTCAAGTCCAGCTTGAACTGCATAGCGAGACCCTATCTCAAAAAGACAAGGGCTGGGGATTTAGCTCAGCTGTCTAAGTGCCTGCCTGGCAAGTGTGAGGTTGTGAGTTCAATCCCTGGTGTTCCCCCTGCCCCCAAATCATCCAAAGTCACAAAACAAATAAATTATAGGACCCAACAACTTAACCCAGGGTGGTCTGCCATGACATCTATATTCTTTCCTCTGTGCCATGTTTGTTCCTGTAGAGGAAAATGAACTTATGTCTTTAGGGGTGAAATCAAAAGGATTTTTATATAGAAGAAACCTTACTCGTGTTTTATGGGTCCTGAGAGGTATAAGTAGGTGGGAGCTAAAAGTTGTACAGAGAAAACAGTTCCGCTCTGTACAGGAAAGAAGGCCCGTACCTTCATGAAGGTCCAGAGTGAGCTGTGTGGTGAGTCCTGCTGAGGATTCCAGCGGAGATCCTGGTGAGTTATGCTAGGCATGTGGGCTGGGAGGTGGTATCAGTGTCAGATACATGGTCAGATGAGATCCAACCTGAGAGTGAATGCTGCTATGGATAGCCATCTACAGCTAATCATGCCTAGGTCTTGCCAGCAAAAAAATAAAGGTGCTGTCTAATCAAAAATGTTATAACTGTCTTAAAGAAGCATGGAGGTAAATGAATACAACTCAAGACTATACTCATAAGTGAAATAGACTCACATGTGTAAACATCACATTGTCTCACCAGAGTGAGAAGCTGAATGAGTAAATAAGATCCAAAAGGTACAATCAGTATTGTGAATTGGGAAAAAACTGTTCAGAAGGAGAGAAACTGATGGGGGAACAGAGATAGGAAAGAAGAGAAAAGAGGAAAAAATATATACACAAAATAGTTAAGATAGTTATACAGCTAGTTTCTCTTAGTTCATTGAAAAGATTTGTGCTAATATTGTCTGGACAATACTTCATGCATATGTCTCATCTTCTGAGTACTATGAAGATAACAGTGCACAATTAGTCATTGTTACTCCCCTATTAACCCAATTTGAAACTGTTTTATGTTATTTCTGTTTTTCTTTTTCTCTTTAAAATTAAAGAAGCATGGAATATAAAAATTCAAAAAAAAATTTTTTTTGTGGCACCAGGGATTGAACTCATGACCTAGTGCTTGCCAGGCATGCGCTTAGGCCACTGAGCCAAATCCCTGACCCTTGTCTTTTTGAGGCAGGGTCTCAATATGCCATTCAGGCTGGCCTTGAGCTCACTTTGTAGACCAGGCTGGTCTTGAACTTGCAATGATCCTCCTGTTTCAGCCTCCTGAGTGCTGGGATTACAGGTGTGAGCCACCACGCCTGGTTAAAAATATTTTCCTTCTTTGCATTGTCCTTTGGAATACCAAGAAGTGTACTTAATAAAACCAATAAAAATAGTAAAAACATTAGGCATTGTACTTTTATCAATTGAATGTGTTAGAAAAACTCAAAGATACTGTCTGTTTATAGTATTAGCATAGGAAGCCCTTGAGACTTTAGGGGAAAATGCAGATGTCATTTGGGGCTATCATTTAAAATTGCTTTCCAAAGTAGATTTGAGGGCCTTTATTTAAACCTTTGCCTCCTGGTATAGATTTATTTTCTCTTCCATCTTTTCTTCCTTAACAAACAAGCTAACACACAAACAAATGGGTTTCTCTTCTTTTATCTCCTTGGCTCCTTTCCGCTCTGTCCTGTTTTTCCTGATCTCATAGTGTCACAATGGTTGAGAAGGTTGGTGGCAGTTTAGGTTTTTCCACTGGGCCCTTGAGTGTTCCAGAGGCGACAGGCCATACGGGAAGCTCAAAGCGGACTAAACTTAAGACACTTGCAGGCCAAAGTGTTTTAGAAGACTTCGATATCTGGTATTTAAGTAACAGTTATCCTCATAGTCAAATTTTGAGTTTTAGTAGGATTCCTCTTATACATTTTATCAGGCAGTGATTCTGCTTTTAATTACAAAAACAGAGGAAAGGGTAACATAAGATAGGGTTTAGGGCCGCTGAGGATCTTTATTTGACTCAATATAAAATAAGTATAATGTGAAAACCTTGTACTGTGTATTTGTTCTAGGAGGAAAGATAGTCGGGCATGGCAGTGCATACCTGTAATCTCTGGACTCTGGGAGGCTGAGGCAGGAGGATCACAAATTCAAGCCCAGGCTAGGCAACTTAATGACTTAGCAACATTCTGTCTGAAAATAAGGAAAAAGGTGGGGATGTAGCTCATTCTGTCTGAAAATAAGGAAAAAGGTGGGGATGTAGCTCAATGCCCTGGGTATAAATTGAAAGAAAAAAGGGGACACTTACTGTGGCTTATGGATTCAGAGGTGTCCAGCCCAGAGTATCTTGGTCCTCTTACTTTTGGGCCTCTTGCACTGTAGTTACCATGGCGGGAATGTGCAGGGAGGAGGTGTATTCGCCTCGTGGCAGCAAGGAAGTGAGAGAGCTTATTTATTTTGGTCATTCAAAAATTATATATATTTATGGTATACAACATATTTTGGATATGTATGTATTGTAGAATGACCCAATATATGTAACCTCTCACATGTATCATTTTTTGTGATGAGAACACTTAAAATCTACTCTCAGTGATTTTCAGGAATATAATGCATCGTAATTAACTATATTCATCTCACTGGACTGTTGGACTTATTCCTCCTGTCTAACTGAAGTTTTGTGTCCTTTCACCACTCATCCTAGTCCCTGGTAGTTGCTGTTCTTCTACTCAGTACTTCTGTAAACTCAGCTTTTTAAGATTTCACATATATCTTACTGCACTAGAAAGAAAGTCTTTTGCTCATGTCTGCTTGTTGTGTAAGAGAAAAGCTTTTTGGTTGATGTCTTGTACCCTGAGTAACTACTTTGAAGATAACACAGAGTGTATTAACTATTGTTATTCTCTTATTTTGTTATGAAATTTTTTTCATTAAAAAATGTATTGCAATTTGAGAGAATACTTTTACGCCTCCCACATGTAATAATGTTTAAAACTGAAAGCAAAGATTCAGCATATAACTGAGATCACACAGTGTAGTGTGCCTCTTTCTGTGCCTGGCTTACTTCACTTAGCATAGTGTCCTTCAGGTTCCCTTTTTTTCTTTTTTCTTTTTTGGTACCAGGATCAAACTCATGCCCTTGTGCTTACCATGCAAGTGCTTGAATCGCTAAGCTAAATCCTTGGCCCTCTAGGTTCCTTCATGTGGTTAAAAATGATAGGACTTCCTTCCTTTTTCGGGCTGAGTAGTATTTCATTGCATATGAATGCACCACATTTTCTTCATCAGTTCATAGACACTTAGGTTGATTCTACATCTTGATTATTGTGAATAATGATGCAGTGAACATTCATATCTCTTTGATTATGGATTTTATTTTTTTGGCTATATACCCAGAAATGGGATTGCTAGATCCGATGGTGGTCCTGTTTTTAATTTTCATTTTCTACACAAGTTGACCAAAGAACTGAAAAAAAAAAAAGAAAAGAAGAGAAAAAGGAATCTCGTCTGGTTTCCGTGTTGACGCCTGGCTTCAGAAGAGATAGCTAGGGTCTAGAAATTTAATATGTTAATTCAACACATATTTATGGTATTATTATTCTGTGATGGGCCCTGCTCTAGGCACTGTGAACTCAGAAAACTTGGAACCCAGCCCATGGAACTTGTGGTCAGCCTGGGACGAGCGATAGCTCATTCTCTATAGCTCAGGGCCAGTTCATGTGCTGACCAAGTTAAGTCTGATCCTTACCTGTCTGTGGTGCTTGGGAACCAGGGCTAAGCCGCCTGAATGTCGCTGTTAGCATACTATGTGGCCTATTAATGCTGCTCCCCTCCCCCCACCCTAGGAGAAAAAAGTCAGGAAGCTAGAGAAACTCATAATGGACTCCCAAACCCTAGGATTTAGCTTATCTTTGGGTGGCACCAACATGTGGAACTTGACTATGGTTTTTTACAAAATGACAGGGGGAAGGTAAGAGTCAACTGGAGAGGAAAGTTAGTGTTCCTGGAAATCAGGCTAGACCACTGCAGCAATGGAGCTGCTCCCTCTGTCACCATCAGCCACCAACTGCGTGGGATGAAGCATACATGAAGCCTCCTTCTTTGTGCACAAAACGTTAGAAACATCTTCTGTGGAACAAACCAGCTGGTGACATGTCTGTAGCTGGACTCATCCTCAGAGTTGAAGCCCAGGTTTCTGTGGTTTCACAGGGTGAGGAGTGCAAGAAGAGCTGCTTTTCTTTTCTTTCTTTCTTTTTTTGTTTAAACTCTGGAAAGATGATAGGTTCTATGCCATCAAAGGAGTTATCACAGATTGTGTTATAACGTTGAGAAGGTTTGAGAGGTAGGAGTCAGGTGATGTTCATGTTATTCCCAAGAGCCACAGTAGGGTGTCCATTCCTTTGCATTTAGTTTTGAAATCAAAGTTTGTATGTACCTGCAGTTTAAAGACTCAGTTTAGCAAGGCTCACTTTGAAAGAGAACTGTCCTCTGTCCTCCTGCTCTCCCACCCAGATTCCCCAAGGCAGCAATCTTTGACCCTTCGAGCTGATCCTGTGGACATTTACCTCACTACCTCTAACCATCGTGTGTGCGTCAGTACCTCTTGATCATTCAGTGCTAAGCATTCTGATCACTTCTTTGCAATAAAGATGGACCTAGAGCTCACTCTCATGCCCACTCCAATTCTCATCCCCTCACTATTTGGTTAAATCTTTATTTTGGTTAGATCGATTGTCAGTATTTTTACATGCGAACAGTATTTACTTCTGAACCCTGGAGGATACATGTAAGATAGTTACTTTTCCTTTCCTGTGCAATATCGTATTTTTCTGGGCATTAATAATTGCTGATTTTTTTTGTCTTTTGTATGTTTATTATTAATTAACTCTATATGCTCATTTATGCACTCTCCTCTCAACACTTTCAAACAGAAAGTGTTGTATTCATTTAATCTTCTTGAAAGTGTTGTATTCATTTAATCTTCTCCACTGGTGCCTTCTGACCCACCTCAAAACCAGCTGGTTCCTTTTTAGGCCTGCTAGCAGCCATTCTCCTTAATCATCATAGGAAACTTGTTTTATCTATCTGGAAGCTTATAAGATACGTAAGTTTATTCTGCTAAGTAGTTTTCAATATTGAAACAACTTTTATTTTGGAAAATTTTCTTGTATGATTTCTTTGAAGTTTTCTATTTTTTTGTCATATTCTGGAATGCCTGTAATTTTGATGCTGGATCAACTGGATGAATTGTCTGATTTACTTTTCATTTCTGTACTGTTTTCCTCTTTGCCTTTTTGTTATTTTGTGATTCCCTCAATTTTATCTTCTAATACTTCTATTGAGTTTTTTTTTTACTTCTGTTATCATTTAAAAATGTTCTAACATCTTTTTGCTCCTTTAAAAATCTTATTATATGAGTACTCTATTTTCAGTTATATCTCTGAGAATATTATTCATAATTTCTTATTCCCTCAAGTATATTTCTTCTCAAGTGCTTTTATTTTCAGTGTGTCTGTTTTGGTCTTTGTTCCTTGTATTAGATACTATTTAGTTAATTGGGTAAAAATTTTTATCGAGATTTACTCTGCCCAAAGTGCTGGGGATTAAACCTGGGGGTGCTCTACCTCTGAGTTACAACTCCAGCCTTTTTATTTTTTATTTTGAGTCAGAGTCCAAGTTTCCCAGGCTGGCTTCAAACTCAGGATCCTCTGGCCTCAGCTTCCCAAGTAGCTGGAATTACAGGGATGCACCACCTTACCTGGCTGGTTTTACTCTATTTTTCTGCTTAGCGTGGTCTGGATAAGCCATTTCCTTGGGGATTCCCTTATCTTTTTTATTTTTGGACTAGTTTGATTCCTAGAGAATTTCTTGATTAGAGGATGCATTTCTGGTTGCCCATGTTTAAGCTATTGGGTGAAGCCAAGGGAAGGGACTTTTCAACATTTAAAGTGTACAGTTCATTCCTTTGCTTTCAATATGATTTTCTGCCATTAACTGTGGTTGGCATCCCAACAATAAATGATTTTGAGGAAATATTTCCAGAAGATGAATTTCCAGTTTGCTGGTGGGTTGAGGAAAGGCCCTCTGTGCTAGGTGGAGGAGGCAGCCTGGGCTCTAACCCTCTTGCAGCCTCATCCTGACTACTATCTCCAGAGATGCTTTGCAAAAGTTTCAGAGAATTTGCTATGCCCTTCAGATGCATCTCAAATTTAAAAAATAACGTGTCTCCTTTACCATTCTCTTTGTCCGTAAAGGCTTATACTTTAAACATCTGTTAGTTGTTATTGACAGGTTAGGTTTTGGGAGACAGTGGAGATGAAGTATGTGTCCATTCCCCTACTTTAGTTGGAAGTCTCCAAAGTAGGGATTCTCAAGAGAGTTTCTGAGGCCTCCTCGGAGAGCCAGGGATGTGCACTGGGGGAGAGGTGTCTCTGTACCCGTTGGAACTATCGGCAAAATTATGTCGTTATGTATATTCTCACTCTTCCGAAGTCTTCAGCCTTCAGCAAGTTTTCAGAGGCGCCTGTGGTCTCCTCTGGATCTAAGTACCATTTCTCTAGAGGCCCAAACAGACCTGGAAAATGAGTTCATTCCTATTCGTGTTGCCACACAGTTATCACTTAGGTCCAAAGAAACTTACAGTGTGCTGGAGGGGAGAATGCTCAGTTGAACTCATAGGTGGAAATTAACTGATGAAATGTTGAGTAGAAAATTTGGAGTACTGAACCCAAGTGCCCAAGGTCATACACATGAGGAAGATGAGCCACAAACAGGGTGGCAGGGGCTCATGCACATTGAGGTAAACCAGAAGCTGGGCCTGCCTAAAGGGGACCGAAGGTACTCGGCATTGCCAGGGATCGCCATGTGGCAAAGTTAGGACATAGCTAACAAGTGTTCTGATTTTTCCAGACATCTAGATTTCTAAAATATATTGCTGTGACTCTCCTACCATAAAATAAAAAATTTAAACAGTCATGAAGGCCAAACTAAGTAAATATCTATATATATCAGATTTAGTTTATAGATCAGCAATATGTGATATTTAATTGTCTTTTCTTTTGAACATTGGGAACTTGCAGATCAGAGTGACAATGCTCTGATGTCATCCTCACCCAGTCCAGAAGGTTCTAGACTGGCTTTGTTTTCTCTGAGGGAAGCTCTGGATCCTTCTTGTACAACCTACAGGATAGACATTGGTGACATAGGAGTATGTGTGTGAGTGTGTGCGAGAGATTTTTTATATGGTGTGGATTTTGATGAGATAAGAATATTGGCTTCAGTCCTGATAACTCTATATCTCATGATTTTCTGGAAGAGTTGTAAAAAATTTGATAGGGAGAGGGATGGGAAGGAAGGCGACAATACTGAGTCATTTTAAAAGATTCTGGAAAGGCCATATGTCCCATAAAACTGTCCAATGTGGTATCCACTAACCACATATGGTCATTGAATACCATGGTGGCTAATTTTTTATTTAAATTAATTTAAATAAAGGCAGTATGTGGCTAGTGGCTACCATACTGAGCAGTGCAGGGTAGACTAATACACCAAACTGTGTTATACCTTCCCCTACTAGTGGATGTGGATCATGAAGTGGGGACACAGAAAAACACGTCTATTTTTATAGCTACACCCTGCCCTTACGTGTGCGTATAGTTGCATGTGCACACACACACACACACACACACACACACACGGGCCCTTGATTTCATGGATATAGTTGCCTGGTTGAGAGTAAGTTTAAAAAAGGAGTAAATTTAAAGAAAATCATATAGTAAACATTTTTAGTAAATACATTTAATAAACAGTGTATGGTTGGTACAGACAGCTGGCAAACATAAAGGTCATGAGATGGCTGACATTTTGAAATCATGACCTGTATAGATATTTACCAAACTGTGGGCCCCATGCCACTGCATGCATGAAAAGTGTCTCACAGACAAGTAAAATAAGTTTGGGAAATTTTCAAAGCGTGTTTTGTTGTTGGTGTTTATTTGAACAGCGGGACTTTCTAGTCTTTTTTTTTTTTTTTGTCTTTTTTGAGACAGAGTCTTGCTGTATAGTTCAAGCTGGTCTCAAGCTCACTTTGTAACTCAGGCTGGTCTCGAGCTCACAATGATCCTCTTGCCTCAGCCTCCCCAGTGCTGGGATTACAGGCGTGAGCCACCATGCCCAGCTTTCCAGTCTTTTATAAAGTGGAATGGATGACACCCTCCAGGAGACAGGAACACACAGCGAAGCACTTCTCAAATATTCTTGACCAAAGAATCATTGTTTCTTCACTTTCTTTTCTTTCTTTTTTTTTTTTGTAGTGGGAATCGAACTCAGGACCTTGTGCTTGCCAGGCAGGTACTTGTGCCACTGAGCTATATCTCTGGCCCAACTTTATTTTCTTAATGGTCATCATTATGGTGAGAATCTTATAGTGTGGAATCCAGTGCAGAATACGATGTGGCAACCTCTTTCTGGAGAGAGAGCCAGATGGTAAATATTTTAGGCTTTGTGGACATCTTTGTGGCAACTATTTGACTCACTTGTTTTATACAGAAACATCCATAGACAACACATCAACAAACCACACAGGCAGTGCTGCTGTGGCCTTATTTATAAAGATGAGCAGTTGGTGGGCTTGTGCCCAGGGGCCAGTTTGCCAGCCCTTGGCGTAGATGTTTTTCAGAGTCTGGCATCTTTGGGTTCTTTCTATTGTGGGTCTTTTCCAGTCTTTGGTGACATGTGGCTCTTCCGAGCTTCTCAATGCCTACCTATTGCTTTTTGAGTCACAGGTATACTCCTGGGTTGTCTTTGGGAGGAACTTTGGCCCTGGACAATGCTGAATTAGATCTTGATCTCCTTGACTTTCTGAGTTTCATTTAAATAAAAACAAACAAAACACTGGTCTTTGGAGTCTGCTGCAGCAAGTGTGTGCCTCTGAGTTGGAAAGCTCCTTGAAGGAACAAAAGGGGAATGGGACAGAATCTTAGGCGAAGCTTTGGTTGAATGAAAAATACCTTTTTAGCCTAGGAAGCCTGTCATTTGGAAAACTGAAGTTTAGTAAGTTTTACAAAAATCCAGTCTGATTTCCTGCCAGACTCAGCCTGGAGCAGAGTTGATGACACCGGGCTGCGACTCCAGGCCTGGATAGAGTCATGCTTCAACGACACTGTCCCACTGGAACCCTTGACAAAGCCAGTGGAGAGCGGTGGGTGACGGGAGCTTCGGCATGCTGGAAAGTGGAGAACATTCTTTCAAGGACTGATGAGTTGTTTAGAAGCACCTAAGAAAGGTGCCCCAGGTCCTGGCCACGACCAAACTATAAAAGTAGGTAGAATGGAGAAAGGAGGAGGATATAGCAGAAACAGTAGCATTGCAAAGAAATACTTTGCTGGTTTTTGGTTTTGATGAATATGATTTCATACAACTTGAAAATGAGAAGAATAGAGACGGGGTAGCCTTGGTGTCAGGCACACTTGGGTATAAATGCCAGCTACGCCAGCTGCTAGTGATGTGACCCTGGGCAGGTCACTGGGCTGGCTTCTGTGGCCCTGTTTGTAGTAACTCACGATTGCTGAGACTCCTCTGTCTGGTAAATGTTCACACTAGGATCCGAAGACAGATGCTCAAGGTTCCTGCTGCTATGGAGTTTACTTAGATTTGAACTGGGAACAGAGAGACAAAGTATTGCAAATACGGGTAAACTGTGAAGTGCACATGAAGGAAATGGTGGCGCCATGAGAACAAGTAACTGAGTTGGAAGAACTCACTTTAGGGTAAAGGGCGGTGGGCTCTCCGTGGAAGTGACGTTTAAGCTAAGGCAATGAAGGAATAAAGGAGCTGGGTTTCATTGGGTTGTTATCATGAGTCAGCCATCTACCTGGGACCTTGGTAAGGCAAGCATGAATGCTGTTCTGTTTTACAAGTGACAAAACTGGCACAGAGAGGTTAAATATCTTACCCAAGGTTACACAGCCAGGAAGTGGCCAAGTAGGGACTTTAGCTGAGACTTTCTGACAACAAGTGTACTGCTCCTTTCTTTATACCAGTTGAGCTCGCAAGTCCCAAGTTGAGTGGAAGCTCATAGAAGAGTCCCCGTGAAGTTCTCAGGTTGACATAGAGCAGGAGCTCATTAAGAGCACGTTTTGATCCCTCCCCTCCCCCACCATCGTGTTGCTTCGAGGTGGCCTCTCCCCCAGAGTGCATTCCCCCCAGCCCTCCATCCTGGACAGTCCTGTGGGTTTCTGTGTTGAAACACAGAATCAGAAGAGAGCCTGCAGCTGGGACCCCACTCCTTCTCCCTTGCAGCTGAGCAGAAGGATGAGAACGTGGAGGTTAGATCAGGGCTGAAAGACTGATTCCTACCTAGAGGTCCAGGCCAGCTGAATAGAATGTGAATGTTGCGGGGCCCCCACCCCCGCCAGCCTAAGTCTCTTCAGACAGGTGTTTGAACCCAGCCCTGTCCCTCTCCTCCCCTTCCTACTCTGCTGTGTTCCCCAGCATCCTGCTCTGCATTTCCCCAGAACCCGTGTCTTGGAGATGAAAGCTGAGGAAATGCAACAAGCCATCGGCAGCGCTCACGCATTGATTTTTACACAAAATTTGCCTTCATGCACGAAGGATGGAAAAATGATTCCATAAATAATGGATAACAAAAACAAATGCAGGGAAGAAATCAATAGTCACACACTTGATACTGCAGGGAGATGGGAGAGGAAAATATGGAGCCTGCTCCAGCCAAATGGCCCTCCAGGGAAGACCTTCTAGCACTTCCTGCCTGAGGGAAAGGCACTTTTGGCCCTGGCAGGCCCTGGGAGCAGGGAGCTGAGTCCCCGAGAGGAGACTGGGAGAGCTGCTGGCTTCAGTGGGTCCTAGGGAGGTCGAGGCTTTTGAGTCAGTCCCAGGACATTGGGACCATCCGTACCTTGGGGGGTGCTCTGGTTTCTGGCCCACATGGTTTCCCTGAACCACTCATGACTCGAGGAGCTCCAGAGATCTTTCAGAGCTACTGAAAGACTTTCATGTGTTGTTTTTTCTCTTTATCAAATTGTAGCAAGTTGTGTCCAGCTCTGGTTATTCATTCTGCTACAACAGCCCCTGGTGACATAGGGGTAAAAGTTTGAATCCTGGTTTACCACTTACTCTACCTATGTGACTTTTCGTAAGTCACAGAACTTCTCTGAGCTTTAGTTTCTTTATCTAAAATAGGACAAGTACAATCTCTTATTCAGCTCCATGAATATATCATGCCTGGCCTGTAGTAAGTGCTCAAAATAAGATGATGCCTGAAATCTCTGCTTTTCTTCCCTGCTCCCTTCCACTGAGGTCTAAGTACCACCCCGTCATGACTGGCTGCCTGCAGTAGCCTCCTAAGCAGTCTCCCTATCTCTTTTTCATGCTTTTTTTTTTTTGGCAGTACCAGGATTAAGTCCAGTGCCTTCACGCTGAGTTACATCCCCAGATCCCCTGCCCACATACCCCTTAGGGCCTTGTTAAGTCACTGTGTTGCCCAGATTGGGCCAATCTTGTGATCCTCCTGCCTCAGCCTTTCAGAATGATAGGATTATAGGCATGTACCACTATGCTCTCTCTCTGCATTCTTGTTCCCCAGAGTCTCTGCTTTTTAGAAAAAAATGTGTCTGATTCTATCATATCTCTGTTTCAGACGTTTTCATTGTATTCGATTTATCTGACAGGGTGTTATAGTTACATAGTTCAAAACTGAAGAGATGCAGAAAGGTGTAGGGTAAGGATCCTTCTGTGAACTCTTTCCATCCATCGAGAGTTTTTTTCAGCCTCCTGAGTGTCTCTCCAGAGAAGTTTCATCAATTATAAACATGTATGCTTCCTTACATGCATGTGGATACATATGTGTAAATATACATTTATGTATGTGTGTTTTGGTTTTTTCTAGATGGTAGCAAACTATGTATACTGGCCTACACTCTTATTATACCTGTGTGTCTTAGACTATATTCCCTGTCAGTATATAAGGAGTTTTTGCCTTTGTTTTTTTTATAGATGCCCATCATAGTCCATTTTATAAATACACTGCAATTTATTTATTTATTTATTAACACGTAAATTCTTTATTTCACCAACCAGCATTTCATCCTTTCCCTGATGCTGGATTTAAAAATCCTAGGAGTCCACAATACAGCATTCAGACTTCCTATATCCAGAGAAAGAGGTCCAGAAGCAGGTCAGATCCCAGGCTGGTTTTGGGTGGGAAAAGTGACTAAAGATTTTTTTGTAACAGCCCATGTCAGTTTTCTAATTTCACTGAAATGCCTTAAGCTCTTCATCATCCCTAACTTCCCTTAATGGAATCTATGACAGAAAACTCCTCATGTCTATTATACACAATGCCATGGTGGGCAGAGGAGCTGGCATTACAGAAGCCAAACAGCAGCCAGAAAATAGATTTCTGATTCAGTTTAACGGCAAGCAGTTGTGCAGAACTTTGCTGTGCATATATTGCCTCTTCTTCAAAGTAGCTGAGTTGGATTCTTGTGCATGGAATTATTTCCCATAATAGTGAAATAAGCTCTACAAAATAAGCTGCTCCTCTCTCTACAAATAGCATAAGAGCTGCTTCCAAAACTCAGCCAATTCCCCACAGCTATTTGAGATGCATAAAACTTTCTGCCAACTTTTTTTGGTGGGGAGGGAGTGATGCTTGGAAAAACTGAGAATGATTTTTTTTTTTGATGGCACCAGAAATTGAACTCATGACCTCACACTTGCCAGGAAGGCACTTAGGCCACTGAGCTAGATCCCCAGCCCTTGTCTTTTTGAGACACGGTCTCACTATGCTGTTCAGGCTGGCCTTGAGCTCACTTTGTAGCCCAGGCTGGTCTCAAACTCACAACCATCCTCCTGTCTCAGCCTCCCAAATGCTGGGATTACAGGCATGAGCCACCAGGCCCGGCTGAATGATTTTAATCCCCCATGAATGCACTTAGATATATATATCCATTTTCTAGAAAGTCTTTCCTTGCTGCAACTACAGTATCCCAGAATCAACTTCCCTCAGGTTGAAATACAATCTCTATTAACTTTACAGATTTAGTGTATCAACGCACTATACAAATAGTCTCCCCTGTTGTCTCACAAACTGAGGCAGGGATGAAGGAGTGAATTGCATAGGATTTTGCCTTTTTCTTAGATACAATTACTCAGCAGTGTTCTTAGGTCTGAGGCGTGGGAGAGGTTCTCTGGGCACAATGTGGCGAATGACTTGATAGTCCCAGCTCACTGCGGTAAGGAAGGAGTGACTGAGTGGGCACCAAGTGGCATCTCTCACAAAGTCTCTATGGGCTTGGCTTCTAAACACCTCAGAAAGGCTCGAGGCCAGCACAGCCAAGGAACAGTCTTCACTGAGGGAGACCAGGAAGGGAATAGTGTGTGGGGAGAACACCAGTCTGGCGACCCACTGGGTGTGCACAGCTGAGCTGAGGCCACAGCTTGCACTCTTGGTATCCACAAAGGACACAGTCCCATTCTCGTCACCAAAGAGGTGAAGTCTTTACTGCACTTTGCTGAGGATGCCAAGCCAGTGGGGTAGGAAGGTAGCTAGAGGCATTGCAGCCCATCTGTGATACTGGCTTGGAACACTGGGTATTCCAGAGTAAAATTCTGTTGTCCTCACTACCTGATAGAAACAGAGTCCTTGTGGGGAGAGGCAGCAACACAGGTAACCTGCCCCACATGAGCTCGGTGTAAGTTCAGTACCATCTGCTAAGCAAGGTCTCAAATCTTGATGCAGAAGTCTTTGTTACCACTGATGGCTTACGTGCTGGAGCTCAGGACACCAACTGTAGACACAATGTCATCACGCTCATACTTGCAGAATTGGCTAACAATAAGTGTCTTATTCTCATTCAACTCCCACAATTCAACAGCACCTGAATCAGAAGCCACTAGGATACCTCTGTCTCCCACCCAAGGGAGGTCAGCCACTCCGGCCTCCATCAGGACTCCAGTGGAACAGAAGCCTTATTGGGAGCAGCACATGGGTCCTTGAAAAGCCAGAGGGAGCCGGCCCAGCAGCAACCACTAAGGCTAGAGGCGCCGAGCGGCAGTGCCCCATCAGACTTGCGTTGTGCAGCCCCCAGCTGCTGTTCCATACAGGTGGGTGCATCTGCAATTTATTTAACAAACCTATTTAAGGAGTCAAGTTTCATTTTTCCCAGTCTTCTGCTTTTGCAGGCAAGGCTATGATAAGTAACCTCCTACATTTGTAATTTTATACTATACCCATAGTATAAACTGCTAGAGGTGTCTGCCAGGTTGAAAGAGATGGACATTCTTATATTTGATAAAGATTGCCAACTGGTGCTCCATAAAGGTTATGACTTGAAAATGCCCACCAGAAATATAGGATAGTGACTTTCTCCCCACTTTTGCCAACACTCTTAGGCAATCTGCAGCGTGCTATACAAGTTCTTTTACCTGTGTTTTCAAGATCTTTACATGTCTTTCCACTGTTTAACACTTAGCAGGAACTCTCTGCTTCCAGTACTTCCAAGTACCCGTTTCCCCATTCTACCACACTCTTTCCTATCGTTGTAGCTTACATGCTGCTCCATCAGTT
>RJWT010025923.1:0-15985 GCA_004365215.1 Cuniculus paca | reverse complement strand
GCTATCTGTTTAGATAATAAGTAAGCACTTACAGATATTTTCTAAATTTATTACAGTCTGTAGTAAAGGCTACTTATCAGTCTAACCCATTTGAGTAATTATTGGGTTTTATTTAAGAAGGGAGGAAACTGGGGAGAAGCAAGTGGTAATAGCTTGCTATGGCTATCCTGGGACAGATGGGGTTTATGTCAAGTACTTGTCACTCAGATATCACAAACTAATGAACATTTATCACCTTAGTACCTTAGTATTGTGGAAGGAGCAAACCAATTAGATCTTTGTGTTATATTATTTACTTACTCATGAAGTCTTTTTATATACTTAGCAGAATGCAAGTTTTTCTGTGTAACCAGTAGAATGCATGTTCCTTGACAGTGAAGATCTGGGTCTTCATTTTAATAGGCTGCTGTGAATTTGGAATGACCAATGTCCATTATAGTGCCTGGTCTTATTTGTCATTCAGTAAGTATTTGTTGAAAACACATATGTATGAAACATTATTCTTGTACAGACTGTAGGAATTTCAAAAATTAGTGAGGCTAGGTGTGCAGCACAGGGCCAAGGAAAGGCCTTCCTAGTGACCCCAGCCAGCCAAGGAGCCTTGGTGCATGGCGTGGGACCCAGGAAAGACCCACTCAGTAACCTCAACCAGCCTGGGAGCATCCATGTGCCATGTGGGGCCCAGGAAAGACCTGCTCAGTGACCCCAGCCAGCCATGGAGCATCAGGGTGCAGTGCAGGGCCCTAGAAAGACCCACTCAATGAACCCAGCCAGCTGGGAAGATACCTCTTGGATGGGCCACCAATGCCAATTCAGGAAGCAACTCAAATGCTCAGGAAGAACTTGGCTGTTCCAGAGGGATACAGGAAAATGTCAAAACAAAGGAGCAAATTACAATCTCAAACCTCCAGCACATTCCAAACAAGTCCAGGAGCCATAGAAGAAAGTGTAAGTTATACACCTGAAATTTCTGAAATCATAGCAATTGAAGTAAAGAAACAACTCCATGAAACTGTAAAGGAAATCAGATTAGAAATAATCTCCCAGGTAAAACAAGAAATGATAAGCATAGGGAAAGAAATGCTGAGCATATCCAAAGAAGATAGAAGAGCACTGGAAAATGATCGAAACTTCAAATGAACAATATAGGAAAGAACTAAAATGCATGAAACTGATTCAAAGAGATATCTAGGAAATAGAAAATTCAATTGAAAGCTGGAAAAACTGCTTGAATGAATTTGAAGATAGACTTTCAGACCATGAAGACAAGATTACAGCTAGTAATCAGGAAAACAAAGATCTTTTAAAAATACAAGGAACCAAGAAATAATAATTCAAAGTTGCAAGATGATGCAAAGAAAAACAACATAAGCTTGATTGGTATAAATAAAAAAATGGTCAACACAAATGAAATTAAAAGATTATTTACAGAAGTAATAGCAGAAAATTTCCCAAACAAGGGAAAAGAAACTGACATACTGATAAGTGAAGCATATAGAACTCCAATTAGTCATAACCCAAATAAATCTACAACCAGACATATAAAAATCAAGGTTCCAGAAATCTAGCATAAGAACAGAATATTAAAAGCTGTTAGAGAAAAGAAACAGATCACCTATAAAGGAAAGCCCATCAGAATCACAGCAGGCTTTTCAACACAATCAAGTCAAGAAGAACATGGAATGAAGTATTTCAACTCCTATAAGAAAACAACTTCCAACCCAGATGCATGTGCCCTGTAAAAGTGTCTTTCACATGATGGAGAAATAAAATACATCCACTGCAAAGAACAACTGAAGAACTTCATGCTCATCAAACTAACTGTACAAAGAGAACTGGAAGATATTCTAAATAGAGACAAAAATGACTACAATTTCAAGAACACCAACAAAAACCACCAAACAAGACAAACAATTAAGAGGGGAAAAGTAAAGAACCAACAGTAAAAAGATACCATGAGAGAAATAAATCATAAATATCTGTTATAACCATTAATGTAAATGGCCTCAATTCACCAATTAAAAGAAGCAGACTGATGGAATGGATCAAGAAACATTCAACCATATGCTGTATATAAGAAACCCATATAACTCAAAAGGAAATTTATAGACTGAAAGTCAAAGGATGGAAAACAATACTTTATGCAACAGGAACCCAGAAAAAAGCAGAGGTAGCTATTCTGTTTTCAGACAATGTGAACGTCAAACCAAGAGTGATCAAAAGAGATAAAGAAAGTCGCTACATACTGGTTAGGGGAAAACTTCAAGAGAAAGAGATTACAATCTTAAATACATATGCACCAACTATAGTAGCATCCAGCTATATAAGACAAATATTAATAGACATGAAAAATCAAATAAACAATAATGCAATTATAATTATAGAATATAACACCCCACTGTCACAAAGAGACAGATCAACTAGAAAAAAAATCGGCAAAGAAATAACAGAACTGAATCAAACTTGTGAACAAATGGACTTAGACATGCACAGAGTATTCCAATCAATATCTTCAGAATACACATTCTTCTCAGCTTCTCATGGCACATTCATTAAAACAGACCATATGCTAGCCGATAGAACCTACTTAAGTAATTGCAAAAAAATCAAAATTTATCCCATGAATATTATCTGACCATAGTGCCTTGAAATTGAAAATTAATGGCAAAAGAAACCTCAAAAAATCCATAAACACATAGAAATTAAGTAATACTTTACTGAATAACCAATGGGTCACAGAAGAAAATAAAGAAAATTAAAAAATATTTACAAGCAAACAAAAATGCAAAGACAATTACCAGAACATGTAGGATGCAATGAAAGCAGTCCTCAAAGGGAAATTTATTGTGATGAATTCCTATATCAGGAAAACAGAGTAAGCACAAATAAACAACCTGATGCTATACTTTAAACTTCTAGTAAAAGAAGAGCAAGTATAGCCCAAAGCCCAAAGAAGGGAAGAAATTATAAAGATCAGAGCAGAAATTAACACAATTGAGACTAAGAAAATAATACAAAGAATTAATGAATTGAAAGAATAAATAAAATTGATAAATTTTTAGCCAACCTTGTCAAAAAAAGGAAAGAAAAAACTCAAATTCATGCAATAAGGAATGAAAGTGGTGAAATCACTACAAATCCTGTGAAAATACAGAAGATCATCAATAACTAATTTGAAAATCTTTACTCCCATAGTTTCAATAACACAGAAGAAGTGGACAGATTCCTAGAAACATATGAATTAACAAAACTGGGTCAAGAAGATATAAAACTGTTGAATAACCCAATTTCAGTTAATGAAACTGAAAATGTAATTAGAACCTTACCAACAAAGAAAATTCCAGGTCCTGATGGATTCACAGCTGAATTCTACAAGAAATTTAGAGAAGACTTAATGTCAACACTCCTCAAACTCTTTATTGAAAATGAATGGGAAGCAATTCTCCCTAACTCATTCCTGGAAGCAATTATTACCCTGATACCAAAACCAGAGAAACACCCAACCAAGAAAGAGAACTATAGGCCAATCTCTCTGAGGAACAGAGATGCGAAAGTCCTCAATAAAATACTGGCAAACAGAATGTGGTGAATCATCAAGAAGTTTATGCACCATGACCCAATGGGATTCATCCCAGGAATGCAGGGATGTTTCAACATATGTAATACACAATATGAAGAGAGCCAAATACAAGAATCACATGCTTATCTCAACAGATGCAGAAAAAGCTTTTGATAAAATCCAGCACTCATTCATGATAAAAACCCAATGGAAAATCAGAATAGATAGTCTTTACTTCAATCTGATAAAAACCATATATGATAAACTAACAGCCAGCATCTTATTAAATGAACAAAAATGGAAAACTTTCAATATCAAATCAGGAACAAGGGAAGGTTGCCCATTATCACCTCTTCTATTCAATATAGTTTCAGAAACATTAGCCTGAGCAATTAGACAAGAGAGAAAAATATAAGGAATGGAGATAGGAAAGGAAGAAGTTAAACTATCATTATTTGCAGATGACATGATACTCTACACAGATTATCCCAAAAATTCCACTGAAAGACTTCTAGATATAATAACCAAATTTAGAAATGTAGCTTATACAAAATCAACATTCAAAAGTCAATAACATTCTTGTACACAACTAATGAGCTCACTGAGAGAGAAATAAAAGAAACCACACCCTTCACAGTAGCACCCCAAAAAAGAAATACTTAGGAATAAGTCTAACAAAAGAAGTTAAAGATATGTACATTGCAAATTATAGTACTCTGAAAAAAGAAGTTAGAGAGGACTTCAGAAAATGGAAAGACATCCCTTGTTCATGGATAGGAAGAACAAACATTGTAAAAATGGCCATTCTCCCAAATTTATTATACAGATTTAATGCAATGCCAATCAAAATAATTCCAGCTGTTAATCTACCTCACAGATCTAGAGAAATCACTCCTAAAATTCTACTGGAACCACTAGAGACCTAGAATAGCAAAGGCAATCCTGAGCAACAAAGGCAAAGCAGGAGGCATCATAATCCATGACTTGAAATTATACTACAAAACTACTGTGATAAAATCAACATGGTACTGGCAAAAAAACAGACCTGAGGGCCAATGGAATAGATTAGAAAATGCAAAAACAACCACAATGACACTCAACTACCTTTTATTTGACAAAGGAGCTAAACATGTTCACTGGAAGAAAGATAGCCTCTTTAATAAATGATGCTGGAAAAAATGGCTTTCCGTATACCGAAAACTAAAACTAAAACTAGACCCATGTCTATCACCATGCACTAAAGTTTAAATGAATCAAAGATCTAGATATTAAATCTGAAACTAAATCTGCTAGAAGACAAAATAGGTAAAATTCTTGAAGACATAGGGATAGGCAGAGAGATCTTGAACAGAAACTGAAATGCACAGGAAACATTTCACAGAACCAACAACTAGAATCTCAGCTTATTAAAAAGATTTTTCATGTCAAAAGAAATCTCCAACAGAGTGAAAAGAAAACCCATGAATTGGGAAAAATATCTTAGCCAACTGTCCCTCAGACAAAGGACTCCTATCTAGAGCATATAAAGAATTCAAAAATACAGCACAGGAGGTACTTGTGCAATTATAAAAGCTGAAAGCTGTGTGTACATTCCTGATCTTTCTGCTAATATCTCAATAACTGTTCAAGTTAATGTCATGTCAGAGTCTAAAATTCCCTGGACCTTATCCTTTTCCTCCTTATGGGAAGCAATTACCAGCTCCTCTTGGTGGAAGTCTTTTTTTAACTATACTCATAATTATTCTGTTGATTCTATTATTTGGGCCATGCATACTTAATTGTTTCTTTGGCTTTGTCTTCTCCAGACTTAGAGCTGTATACCCATCCAAGATGAAACTGTCTGGTGTCTATGGAGGGCCTTCAGACAGACCCTTTGTAAAATATCTCTGACTGCCAATCAACAACTACGACCCCTTTCAGCCTGAAGAAGCCAGATCAGTCATCACCCATTTCTCCCTCACAGCAGTTCGGGATACTTCTTCAGAGGGGGGAATGTTGCAGGAAATATTATAGGCAGTCAGATAGGGCCAGGCCCTCGAGAAAGTGGACACAGAGGACCAGATGTCTTGTGACCTTGAAGGAGACAGAAACCTCCCGCTATAAGCCAGATCTCAAGGCAAGGCACAACAAATACAACCACACCCTAAGTAGAAACATCAGGGATTGACATTCTAAATAGGTATGGATCACCTTGACCATCCCAATCCCCTATAGGAAGAGCCACTGATCCTTAAGAATGTTTCGCTTGCTACGTGACTTGCTTCCCTATTTGTCCCTGATTTGGTCAATTTTACCTGAACAATTAAACTTATTGGTTGACCATAGTTCTGGTCACCTCATGCCCATTTGCCTTGCAAGTTCCTAGGTTTTCCCCACCTTGGACTCATCTCACCTCGTGGCTTTACCCTATAAAAATCCCTAGAAAAGTCAGGATCTTTGGCAACTTACTGGGGACCCTGTCTGTCTCTCTTTCAGACAGAAGCTTTCTCTCTCTCAATAAATATATCCTGCTTGTAACAAAAAAAATTAAAAAAATCAGGCCCCCAAAATTCAAAGACCCAATCCAAAAATGAATATCTGGAATGAAGACACACTTCTCAGATGAAGAAATACAAATTGCAAATAAGTATATGAAAAAATATTCAACATCACTGCTCATTTGAGAAATGCAAATTAAAACAACACTAAGATTCCACCTCACTCCAGAAAGAATGGCTATCATCAAGAAATCAATAAGAAATGCTGGTGGGGCTCTGGGGAAAAAGGAACCCTTCTCCACTGTTGGTGGGAATTTAGACTGGTACAACCACTGTAGAAATCAGTGTGGAGATTCCTCAAAAAAACTAGGATTAGAGGTTCCATTCGACCCAGATATTCCCCTTCTGTGTATTTTTCCAGAAGAATTGAAAACATATATCACAGTGATATATGTGCACTGATGTTTATAGGTGCAACATTTGTAATAACCAGATCTTGGAAACAACCCAAATGCTCATTAACTGAGTAATGGATAAAAAAAAGTATGGTATTTTCATACAATGAAATATTAGCCATAAAGAACGATAAACTTGAGGCTTTTATAGGTAAATGAATACAACTAGAAACCATACTCATAAGTGAAATAAATCAGATTTGCATGTGTAAACACTGTATTGTCTCACTAGTGTGAGACACTGAAGGAATAAATAAGATCTAAAAGTTATAGTAGATACAGTAAAAGGTATCAAAACTGCTCAAAGGGAAACTATATTGTTCAGTCAATTTTGCTTTCCTGTATTTGTTAACCTGAGCAATTACTTTGAGGATAACAATATGCAATATAACAATCATTGTTAAATTCCTATCATCTTGTTTTGAAATCCTATATTGCTATTGTTTTTTTCTTGTTGTTGTTGTCATTTTGCTTTTGTTGCTGCTTTTTGATGGTTTGTTTGCTTCTTGATTTTTCTTTTTTTTTTCTCTTTAAAATAAAAATAATCAGTGAGGCAAACAAGAAATAACTTTAAGATAATTCAAAAGTTACATTTCTCAAACATCTACTAATTATGACTTGGTTTTGAGTGAAGATAAACTCAAGTCACACTGTTTAAGAAGGAAACTTTTCATTTCTTTTGTCATTTTCCTAAGGTAATGAAGAAATCCCAGTGTTGGAGTACTTTCAGTTATGACCAAATCTAAGGCTTTCATTTATACCAGTAGAGCTTGGACTCTCCCTTTCTGGTTCTGTTGCTGGGCTTGAGTTCATTGTGTATTACAGTGAAATGAGGGAGGGTTGCCTGATGTTCCAAACTGACATCTGCCCTTTTATTCTGCCTGCCATGCAAGATTCCTCATTAAAATTTGGGTAAAGAGATAAAACTAATGAGGAAAATGCATCATCTGCTTTAGTGGACAGAGACAGTAATAATCATGGGAAATAATCATGGGAGCATTTAGATGTGAGTATGTTTTGTTCATTCAAGGATTTAGCCTTCCTAAATTCATTTGCCTACAGTGCATATATGCTTCCTTTTTACAGGAATGATTTTCGTAGCTTGTCTGGTAAGTTCTCATTTACTTTTCAAAATCCTTTTCATATTTGGCTTGTGCTGTGAAATTGTCTCAACCTGGGTTCACTCAGGAATAGATCCACCACAAATATTTGAGAACATAGAGAGTTAATCTATGTACAGAATCATACAGGAATTAGAGTTTATGTAAATATAGTAGGATCTGGGACAACCATAGTATTGAGAGGCCAAGAAATTAGATAGGGGTATATTGGAGAAAAAGTTAATATGATATTAGCCTGGAGAAAGCTGGTGATCATAGGGACTAAAAGTTAGAGTTTATGGAAGAGTTTAGAAACCTTCCATATCAGTTACTCTAAAATACCAAGTTTCATGGTTTCACTTCCTTCAAAGTCTCATACTAGCTCCTGGCAGTGCCGAAGTCTGATGTATTATTGTTGAGAACTGATTTCTTTGCAATGTCGCTTTCAGGTTAGGAAGGACTGCAGCAGACATTGCCAAACTGCGGATATCAGTACAAAGGAATTTTGGGATAGAAATGCTTCTCTCCACACTGCCAACCCACACAACTATAAAGGGGCAAAGCTTCTTCTATATTTCAGCTGTCCTTCACTTATGTTTGGGTATTTCCTAAATATTTATTACATATTTGACTTTCTATTATAATTATTTGTGTATATAAATATCCTTGTCTGCAAGTTGTGACTATAGAAATCACTCTGTTACTCATTTCATATTCCTAGAACCTGATTTGTAGTAAGGACCTTAAGAAGTCCTGTTGAGCTGAGTTTAAGTGAGCATGTCTGTAATTTCAACTGCTCAGGAGGTTGAAGCAGGAGGATTACAAACAACAGACACCAATTAATGCTAAACCACAACTAGAGGTTAGAAGCAACTGCTGATTGTTGGCTTCCATCAGTTTAGTCTGAAGAAGAATATAATTTTTTACAATTGATCAACTGCAAAATAACTTCAATCTTAGTCTCAAAATAATGTAACAAACAATAAAAACACTGGTTTTTTGAAAGCAATAATGGTTTTATAGTTCTTAAATCATTAAATTTAATTCCTCAGAAAAATAAAAGATGGCTAATTTGTCTTTAAATATTTCTTCAGCATTATGTATTTTACTAAACTGGTTGACTCATTCATTAACGCTCTGGCATGCTGTTAGTATTTACATTATATTTTAGTCTTTCTTGTCTTTAATTGTTTTACCAAAGGTGTTTCAGATACAGCTGAAAACATATATTTTAATGTCAAAAAATATCCTGCTACATTCCTTTGAAAGAACCTGTCTGTCTTGGAGTATACTACACTGCTTTAGACTTAGAATTTTGAGTTTAATACTAAATTTTGACAGTAACTTAACTAACTTTGTCCAAGTTGCTTCTCAGCATCTAATCTCATTCTATTACTAACCCTACAATGATGTTTTCAAAGTACTTTGTATTTCCAAGGATGTTATACTTTGAGTCTGGATGTCCTCCCAGAGCCTCATGCAGTCATGGGGCCAAGCTTTTCAGTGGCAGCTGAATCTAGAGTTTGTGATTGATTTTTGGTCCAATGCTGAGATTAAGGGTATGAGTGCTACGCTAGCCCTAGGGTGATAGCCTGCATACAATGTAAGGGACAGAAAGAGGTTTGTCTTTCTTTTTGCTTTTGCTGTCATCCACTGCCATGAACTTTTGCCTCTCTGCTGTGTACAACCCTGCCTTGGAGCCAGCTGATTATGGACTGGAACCTCCACAAACTGTGAGCTAAATAAACCTTTCCTCCTTTAACTTTGGGTATTGGGTGTTTTGTCTCAGCAATGAGAAAAATGTAACTAAGACAAATTCAAAATGCATTATGTGAGATTATGAGATATCCAAAGGTTTATTCTTTATTGAAGTGAATTAAAAGGAAAAAAAGTCCAAGTATATGATGAAATTCTTTACTTAGCATAAATAATTAAAATAACGTTTTGCATGAGATACTCTAAAAGTCCACTGAATAAGCCACTTTTTGTGTACTATCTGCACTCATACTTACTTTAAGAGTAATATCTGCAAAATGTCGAAGTAATTTTCTTACTCAGTTTTAGGTATCACTTTTCTTTTAATTTTTTAAATCACTTATAAAATAATAGGTCAATAGTAAGAGGAAAAAAATCTAGAAAACTACTTTTGCCATTTTCTTTTGAGGAATGTGGAGTTAATTGCTCATACTTTTATAGCTCACTATAAACAGAAACTTGCTCTTCAAAAGGTTTGCAATATATTGTGTTGTATATTATATTGAGACCCTTGCTTTAAAACTATTTCATAAGCTTATGCATTTGCAGGACACTAGAGAATGCAGAGTTAAGACCAAAAGCAGAAAATTTTATGTCTCTGAACTCAGCAGGATAAGTAAAAACTTAATACATAATTTGTGTAAATGTCATTTGCCTACATTAAGTATCCACCATGTGCATGTTACAGTGTACAAAGCATTTTTGGTAAAGGGAAATTATAGAAAGATAGATGTTACGTATTTAAAATTGAAAGAAAATCCGAGAACATCCTGCTACTTCACTAACTCTATTATTCTTTAATGCTATTATTACACTCCCTTTTTGATCTTATCTGAAATTTTAATATATTGTTTCCTCCACATTTATAGAATTTAATGACCCTGTCTCTTATTATGTTCTTCTAGATCTACTTAAGATTCTAAAGTCTATTCACATAGCCATTATTTTCTCTGATTGCTGACTATCACTGCTCCATTTCATCTTGGAAAACCCCCAAAGTGTAGAGTGACCAAAATAAAACTGACTGATTTGTCCTCAGCCCAACCCAAGATCCTATATACGAAGATCATGACTTGAAAAACTACCATTAAACTCCTTAGTGTCCTCCCAATGGTTTCATGAAAGAGCCATGTTCATTTATCAAGATTTATAAGACTAGTGATACCATTCCCCTCCAAAATAAAACATGATTCCTTTCTAAAACTTGGAACTTTTCAAATACACTCTAAAGTACAGTTATCTCCAAAACCGACCATATACTAGCCCTTAAATAAATACAAAATAATAGAAATTATCTCATGTATACTATCAGATCATAGTGCAGTGACACTAGAAATCAATTAAAAACAAAAGGACATTAAGTATCACACTCTTGAATACTCACTGAGTCATAAAAGAGATCAAGGAAAAATTAAACAATTCTTAGAATTGACTGATAATACTGGTATAACGTACCAGGACATATATAACACAATGAAAGTAATCCTAAAAGGGAAGTTTGTGAATGCCCACATTAGAAAAACAGAATGAACTCAAATAACCCAATAATGCATCTCAATACCCTAGAAAGACAAGAATGGGCCAAAGTCAAACAGTATAAATAAGGAAATCATTAAGATCCGAGCAGAAACGAGTGAAATTACATTCCACTCTGATTTTACAAAGAATCAATGAATTGAAGAGATAGTTCTTCAAAAGAATAAACAAAATAGATAAACCCTTAGCCAAACTTACCAAAAGAAAGAAAATTCCATATCAATGCAATTAGAACAGAGACCTTGGAAATCCAGAATATTATTGGTAACTACTAAAAAAATTTGTACTTAAATGATTTAGAGAATCTAAAAGAAAAAGAACAAATTGCTAGATACACACGAATTACCAAAAATGGAACCAAGAAGATATAAAAACATCAAACATTTAATAACAGTCAATGAATTTGAGGCAGTAATAAAGAACACACCAACTAGGAAAAACCCAGCACCTGATGTGTTCACAAATTCTACAAGTATAGTGCTAAATTTGTCAAACTCTTTAATAAAATCAAATGGTAGGAATACTTTCCAACTCAATCCTGGAAGCTAGTGTACCTTTATTCCAAAACCAGACAAAGACCTAACTTGAAAAGAAAACTGTAAACCAGTTTGTGTAATGAACATATATGCAACAATACTCCACAAAATTCTGGCACACAGAAAGGAACAAAGCATCAAAAAGATCATGCATAACACACCAAGAAGGCTTCCTCCAAAGAATGTAAGGATGTTTCAACATACACAAGTCAGTAAATGCAGTATATCATATAAACAGAAACAAGGGAAAAATCACATGATCATCTCAATAGATGCAGAAAAAGTCTTTGACAAAATTCAACATCCACTTATGATAAAAAAATAGTCTGAAAAAATAGGCGTAGAAGGACCTTGTCACAATCTGATAAAAGTCTAACAAACATACTGCTGACATCACATTAAATCTTAATTAAATTCTTTTCCTCTAAAATCAGGAACAAGAAAGGATGTTCACTCTTCCTGTAGAATACAAACCACAGGACAAAACAGACACAAAATAGAGTGATCAGGCAGACAAAGAAATAAAAGGGATACGTACAGACAGGAAGAAGTCAAACTATCATTAGCCGATGGCATGAACCTATAAATAGAAAACCCAAAAAATTTCACCAAATATTACTAGAATTAAAAAACTAAATTCAACAGGGTAGCAGGATACAGAATCAATGAACAGAAGGTAAATAGAATTTCTGTATACCAATAATGAACTGACCGAGAAGGAAACTAAGAAAACAATACAGTAACTCACAATACTATCAAGAAAAATGAAACACTCAGCAATTAACATAATCAAGGGAGTGAGAAAACCTCCGTAATGAAAACTACAGTACTCTAAAAAAGGCAATTGAACAGGGCATCCAAAAATGAAGATTTCTTCTGTTACTGGATAGGCAGAACTAATATTGTGAAAATGATCATATTACCAAAACCGATACATCAATTTTGTGCAATCCCAATCAAAATACCAATGGTATTCCTCGCAGACATAGGCAAACTATTCTAAAATTTGTATGAAACCAGAAAAGACACAGAATAGAAAAAGCTATCCTGGACAGTAAAAACAAAGAAGAAGCTATTACAATCCTGGATTTCAAGTTTACGTACAAAGTCGCAGTGCTAAAAACAGCGTAGCGTTTCCATGGAAAGAGACATGTGGATCAACGGAATAGAATAGAAGACGGAAAAACAACCTTGGGCATATTAAATAATCTGATCTTTGATAAAAGGGATCAAAAGTATACACTAGATGAATGATAGCCTTTTTAATATAGAGGGCTGTGAATACAGGTTACATGCATGCAAAAGATTGAATCTAGGCTCATATCTATCATCATGCACCTAATG
Source organism: Cuniculus paca (assembly GCA_004365215.1). Lineage (NCBI taxonomy): Eukaryota > Metazoa > Chordata > Mammalia > Rodentia > Cuniculidae > Cuniculus > Cuniculus paca. The sequence continues at coordinate 3,223 of RJWT010025923.1, read as the reverse complement.
ACATCAAAATGGCTCAAAGATATAAATATTAAAACAGAAACAATCTGCTGGAAGATAAAATAGGTAAAATGTTTGATAGGCACAAGAAAGGACTTTCTAAACAGAACCCCAACTGCACAAGAAATAACATCAAGAAACAGCAAATGGGATTATGTTAAAGTCCTTCTGCATAGCAAAGAAAGCAACAATAGAGTGAAGAGACAATGTACACAATAGGAAAAATGTTTACTAGCTATGTCTTAGAGGATGCATATCTAGAATATACAAAGAACTCCCAAACAAACAAACAGCCATGCACAAGTCAGACCTTGCAAAATAAACAATCCAATAAAAAAATGGACCTTGAAAGCTGGACATGGTGGCACACCCCTGTAATGCCAGCACTCTGGAGTCTGAGGCAGGAGGATTGTTACTAGTTCCAGCTAAGCCAGGACTACAAAATGAGTTCAAGGTCAGCCTGAGCTACATACTGAGACCTTGTCTCAAAAGAAAAAGTATATGACTGAAGTGAATAGATATTTCTCAAAAGAAGTACAAATGGCCAGTAAACATGTGAAAAAAATGCTTATCATTTCTATTTGAGTAATTCACATTAAAATAACTTCAAGAATCCATCTTACTCCAGGAGGAATGGCTACCATCACAAAATCAAACAATAACAAATTCTGACAAAGTTGTGGGGAGAAAGGTGCCCTTCAACATTGTTGATGAGAATGTAAACCGGTAGAAGCACTACGGAAATCAGTATGGAGATTTTCAACATACTAAAACCAGAAATTCCATTCAACCCAGTTATCCCTCTTTAAGGTATCTTCCTGAAAGTGTTAAAGACATCGTATTAACAAGATATGAGCATAGTCGTGTTTATAGAAGCACAACTCATAATGCTAAATCTTGGAAGGGGCCTATAAGTCCATTACCAGATGAATGGATAAAGAAAATGTATTTGTACACAATGGAGCACTTCTTTGTCATAAAGAATGATAAATTAGGGCTGAGGATATAGCTCAGCAGCATAAGTACCTGCATGGCAATGGCAAGGTCCTGTGTTCAATTCCAAGTACCTCCCCCAAAAAGAATGATAAATTACAGTAATTTGTAGGAAAAGGAATGTACATTGGGACAATAATGTTAAGTGAAATAAATCAACACACAAGCTTACATTTTACATGGCTTCCTTATATAAGAAATTCAAAATATAGATGATTAAAGAGAAAAATAAAGGATAATAGATACTAGGAAGACAGATCTTTTGTAAATGTGGAAGGGGATCTAGAGATAGAGGAAGAAAGGAGTGAAGGTAGGGAAGAGGAATAAAAAGAATTAAGAGCCGGGCGTGGTGGTTCACTACTGTAATCCCAGTACTCGGGAGGCTGAGACAGGAGGATCATTGTGAGTTCAAGACCAACCTGGGCTACAAAGTGAGCTCAAGGACAGCCTGAATGGCATAGTGAGAGACTGTCTCAAAAAGACAAGGGCTGGGGATTTACCTCAGTGGCCTAAGTGCCTGACTGGCAAGCACAAGGTCATGAGTTCAATCCCTGGTGCCCCCCCCAGGAAAAAAAATGAATTAAGTTCTGTTAAATACATGCACTACTCACTATAATAAAAATAAGTATTATGTACTGGAAACATGTATTGATAAAACATAAATATCAAAATAATAGTGTACCTTTTAAGACAGTGTATGTCAGCATATCCAGTTTCACCCCAAACTGATATTGAGCTAGTCTCTACCAAGCTTCTGTATTAATGAACAGACATTCTGTTCTATCCCACTCCTATCTTCAAATTTCCTGACCAAAGCTCAGTTATCAGCAATCAAAATGCTGTGCTATCTACCATTCCATCTTTCTTTAAATACAGGCAGAAACCATTTTATTACAAGACTGTGTTCTTAGTGGGTGATGGGGGGTGGATGTAGTGGTTAACTTTGTATTTGAAGTAACATATCAATATGCTTCTTTTCAAAATTATCTTATCTGATTTTATATATATTCTGACAAGAGTGTGCAATGTTATGTGATTGAACTAATTGAGTTCAATTCAGATTGGTATTATTCAAGACTAATTGGATCACCTTGCTGCTCCACAGATCTCACCTCTCTTTAGCTTTTCAATTCTGAATAGTAGTTGTCCAAAACTATTTTACTCCTATCATGACCTGACTTCCCTCTCATTACATGACTTTCTGTTCTATTTTAATATTACCAAGACTATCATCTAATGTTAACTGCTTCTGCTGTGCTTAAAATGTTCTTATATTTTGTACCCTTTTTAGTTCTCTGTCTCAGAGGAAAAATCACGCATTTATACTTCTAACATTATTGTTGTTATGGTAACAGTATAGCAAGTCATCTGTCTATTATATGACTATCACGGTTCTTCCATATCTACCTATAATTGTGAGGAGAGTGAATTATCACAGGTAATCTTGGATTCCTGTTCTTTTTGATATGCTGTCACCTCTAGCTCCTACTTTCCTAATTGTTTCATATATTTTCTGGGTTTTGTGCCTTCAAATTTCTTCTCTCCTTTTCTACCCTCTACTTCCATAATCTCATAGAATTGAAATTCTACTTACCTTTAAATTCCGTCTTACTATTTGTCTCCCTTGAAGTATCTCTATATTTTACTATCTTGTTAGATTATTGTATAATTATTTCTTTACAGATATTTCTACATCTTTGTGTGGCTGATTCCTTATTTGGTGGTCCTTTATCATTAACTATATAGTGTTAAAGATAGAATTATGGATAAACAAATGGGAATGAACTTCACATCCTATTTTGAGTGAGCCATGTTTTGGTAAGAGCAAAGAAAAGATGAAGCATGCTGGTCCAGGGTGCTTTATTAATCTGATCTTATCTCCTTGTTTGATCTGTGGGCCACATTCTAGTTACTTGAAATGTTCCCTAATTGTTTCTTGATAGGAAGAACGAAGTTCCTTTCGTGTAAATTTGCAGTGCCAAAATATTTATTCAGGATACACACAAAAATTATTTTACTTTTGTGAGTTAAACTAGCTTACATATTTTCAAGATTTCAGTTTATATTGTTTTGTTGATCATTATTGTTATGCCCACTATCTCTATAAAAACTAGTAAGATTCAGTACAGAAAAAATTTTTAAAAATGGAGCATTTATCTTCAGTCTCTATTTCCTCCTCCCACATCGTAGACAACCAAGACCTAGAGTCTTCTTGCTACCATCCTAGTTCCTG
>RJWT010025922.1:0-15992 GCA_004365215.1 Cuniculus paca | reverse complement strand
GTCAAGTGATGGAGAGAAAATTAAACACTCTATGACAGATTTTTTTTCACCTACGTCTTAGATTATTGCTATGTTTCAATAAAATATGCTTATAAAGTGTTTAGTATGGTATACAGCACATAACTTTTCTCAGTGATTTGTAATCATCATCATCATTATAACTGTAATGTGGTATAATAAGAAAATGGGTAGATTAACTCTTTAGACTCCTCTGTCCTTGTTTAATGTATCTGAAGCAGGCAGCCCGAATGTTTGTTTAAATCACTGGGCTTCTTTATTTTACATTTTAAAAATAAGTAGGCAGAAAAGGAAATGTTCCATATCCTGACTGGTAACTGTTACATGATTGAATGATTTTTGTCATAATTCCCAAACCTTATAATAAAAAGGATGAATTTCACTATATGTAACTTGTGCTTTATTTCAAAATAATAAATGAAAGCATTATTGCAGATGTGTGGAACTAATTATAGTAGTCAGAATTAATTACTTGCTTCTCCTGCACTGGGGAGCAAAAACCACGAGGGAAGATCTAGTGACATCAGAGATAGGGAATTTCCCCCCTCAATGTATAGGAGACAGAAAATGGATATGCTTGCCCAATTCCAGGTAAAAGCAGCTATTTCAAAACAAAATAAAAACATGTGCTGGTGATTGCAAAGCCACGAACTGATTCTATTCTCTCTCTCTTGTGTGCTAGGATAAAGTAGAAATTACAAACCTTTATAAAATACATGAAATAATAATATCAGAGTTGTACAACTTTATAGCACTTAATACTTTAGAAGCAAATGTAAAGCAATCATTTAAAGTCAATGTAAAAAATGATTCTTATATGTAATTAATTGGCAATCCCTCATTATGAGAAACAATTTAAACTTTAGTGCTTCTGGTCTAATAAAATTTGCACAAATATGTAACAATGTGTAGAACAAAAAAAATATTTTTATGTAAGTTTATAGTTCAAATAACCTGGTTTCCTTAAACATAAAAAACAGTTATAGTTCCAATATGGCAACATGCAATATGGTCCACAGTGAGGAGGAAAATTTAAATCTTTAGTTTTAAAAATGGTTGTATTTAAAGGTATAGTTTCATTTACATTCACTTTAAAAATTAATTTCCTCTCACTTTTTGGCAACACTGACTGGCCGCCATACAAAAAAGAGCAGGTTTTAAGAAAAACACTCTGAAAATTATATATGTAAAGCTTTTGTATACAATTTTGTATAAAATTTCTCATTAGTATGTACCCTAAAAGAAAAGAAAATCAACAATTGGTGTTTTCTAATTCTCATGTGAGGACTCAAACCAAGATTACACAGAGATTTAGCTGCACATGCTAAATAAATATGGCAGAAACAGGGCTTATTTGAATTGAATTTGAACAGCTGTCTGTGGCGTCTAGACCATAAGTGATCCTGTGTTTCAAAAACAAAATGCTAAATGGTTAAGTATTTCCAGGACCTAAACTGGAAGCATGAAGTCAACTTCTTTGTAAGCTGCTAAGAGTTACACAAATATTTCTAAACACCTGTTCCACGGAAATATTTTCTATGTTTAAATGGTCAGGAAATTCAAATCAAGGAACAGGGTCACTACGACATTGGCTTGAATTCCTAAACTAATATGTATAAGAAAGCAGTTGGCAAGAGTTGAATTTTTTTTTCTAGAAAAAGTAGTTCAGATGAAATGTAATAAAAGGCAGATGGCAAATTAAAGAGGGGAATGATTAGACTTATGGAATATATGTGGTTCATTTTATGTTGTGAAAACTATTTGTAAACACCAGATCAAGGATGATTTTTAAATTTTAAACCACAGAGATTAATACAAAGCAGAAATGTTTATGGACAGTGCTGCTCCTTGTGATGAAAATCCCCATCTTAGGTTTAGAGTCATTGCCAGCGTCATGAAGGATTTCAAGGCAAGCAGAATCAGTCATGGTGTGGTAGCCATTTAAAATGGTTGCAAATCAGACATTACAAATGAGTGCGCAAGTAGAAATAGGGTCCGCAGAGGCCCTGTGAGACCTTATTTCATGCAGTCTGGCATAGTCAGCCAACAGTTAAATACTGTGCACACTGCTGGTCTCTGAAAATTACAAGGACATGGTGACTATGCCTAAAGTTCAAAGCAAATCAATACAGATAATTAGAGGGTTGGAAAACAAGGCCCATGGGCAAAGGTGAAAGGAGCAGAAGCTACATCCTTTAATTCCTTCAGGGCAGGGCTTTGCATCCTCTTTCCTATTCCCTCACAGAAGTAAGTACAATACACCAGGTGAGGCAAGTCTTCAGGAAGGTCTGTTGGTTGACCTGAAGAGAAAAGTACAAACAATGACATGATAACAGTCTTCAGCTATATGAAGGGATATTATTTTGAAAATAGTAACCAGTTGTCTCTAGCTCCAGTTTGGAGCAAAGATTGAGGGTAGAAATCAGCAGGAAAGGTTAGGGGTTATTTATAGTGTGATCAACTTGCTCCATTTCGTTCTGCTTGGGCATTTAAAGTCTCATCCTGGGAAGTTCCTCTCCTAACAAGGACAGTGGGTCATTCGACACTGCAGATGTTTAAAATAGAAGGGATTCTCATCGGACTGGGAGAAGTTAGCAGAATCCTACTTGAACAAAAAGGGGAAATCTAAGTGTTCCTTTAAGGGGCTTTCTAGCCATAGATTCTGTTAGCATCATTCTGCCACAATTATTAACTATCAGGAGCAATGATAACAATGATAAAGGCAGAAACAATTTTATTTTTTCTCAAAAGTGAGTTACCAATGTTAGCTTATGAAAACATCATTAAATATGCATTTTAACTCCCAATAGAGGAGCTACCCAGCATCACCTAAAGTCATATTATCACTTGTGGATGCAAAGAAAGCCAGTCCGTGCTTTGTTATGTTTAAGGGTGGTCAGGCCAAGTAAGACATGACCCAGCGGTTAATAGCAGGGCTTGAAATCATGCAGGCCTGGGAATATGTGCTTATTATGAAAGGGACTTGGGCCAGTTACAAAACTCTCTAGCATGCTTCCTCATCTACAAAATGGAGATAGGGCTATTACCTGTTTATAATAACAAGTTTATAAGATTTTCTTTAGTGACCTCTACAGCAAAGTGATGCCCGAATAGAAAACAGGTCTACAAAATAAGCACATAATTGGGTTCAGGAATTGAGGTCTCTGGTGATGATAAAGCATTTCTAATATTTTTTCTTCAACAGAAACTCTCTTAGCACTGATCAGAATTATACATTGAATAGGAGGAACTCATAAGAATTATTATTCTCATCTTCATTTTATAAATTATAGAACTGAGGAAAAGAGCATTTTTCCCAAAATCACAGAGTTAAAAAGAAGCAGAGTTTATAATCAAACTCCAGTAGTGTGATACCAGAGTGTAAACAGGAGTCTTTACTATTAATGAAAAACACATTCCAAGAACCCCAGTAGATGCCTGAAACAGCAGATAGTACCAAACTTTGTATGTGCTATGCTTTTTCTTATGCATACAAACTATGAAAATGTTTAGCATATTAATTAGGCCCAGTAAGAGATTAACAACACTGAATGATGTTGTTATCAACATACTGTAGTAAAATTGCCAGCATCACTGGGGTTACTTGAACACAAGTACTATGAGGCCTTTTAGAGAGTTTATTTAATAAATGAAATGGCTACTAAGTGGCTAATGATTTCTTTAACTGCTTTAATTTAAAAGCTATGTATCACTTATTTCTGGAACTTTCCATTTAATGTTTTCAGATCACTGTTGACCTTAGACAGCGAAACCACAGAAGAAAAATTACAAATAAGAAGGGCCTACTCTATTCATAAACACAACACTATATTGTCTCTAGATTATTTCAGAATGAAGCAAAACATGAAGGTTTGTTAAACTACATATTTCTTTAAAAATATAATACATAAATTCAACTTTCAGCAAAATTTCTAATAGATCTTAATCACAGTAGGGCTGCAGATGAAATCTGTGATCAGTTCCTATTATGGCTGTGTTTAGATATCTCCCCAAAACCTCATACAGTCATAGATGGGATTTTTTTAGAGGCAGCTGCATCTAGAGTGTGTAATTAATTCATAGTGCAAAGATGGGATTAAGGTACTAGCATTAAAAGTGGGTGATTACTAAGTCATTCCACTGATTGGTTTGGCACTGCCGTAATACCAGTAGCCTGGATGCAACATAAGGGACTGAAAGAGGTTTGTGCCCCTTGCTTGCTTTGCTACCTTCTTCCTCCAAAGAACTGTTTCTCCTCTGCAGTGTCTGTCTGCCACCCTGCCTTGGAACCAGCCCATTACGAACACCCAATAGCATGAGTAACAGACGCAGACATAAAGCAGGATAGATGTCACGATTCCATACTTACAGTTCTAAAGGCAAAACTCTTCTATGAAAAATTTACTGCAAGGTGTTACAAAGGAACTCTCCAGAGTGACAAAAAAGTGGGTAAGTTGATGACTTATGAGTTACACATCAACTTCTGTACATGTCAAAACACATTATATTAGTATTAAATATTTGCAGATTTTATTGAATGTAAATTTTCTGACAAAACGTATAAACAATAAAAGGATTTCCTTGGGATGATTTTTGTTGTCTTTGTTGGTGTTTGATTTTTTCCAAATTATCCCTTCTTGTAATGTTTCTATTTGTTTTGGTTTAGCGTAACTGAAGCAAAACTACTCTGCCTTCAAATGGACATGACCTAGGACAGTGATTAGTCTTAGACTACTTGATCTAGATCATCGAAGACAAGTAGGTTTCAACTTGAGAGCTCTCTTTGATTAGTTTGCAGTGGCTACTAAGAGCAGCATTTAGAGAAAATTTGAGATGCTCCAATTCCTCTGCTATGGATTATATGTCTATGTCCCCCCAATATTCATATGTGGAAGTCCCAAGATGACTGCAATATGTAGAAGAGAAGTCTTTGGGTAGATGTAGATTTAGAAGAGCTCTTTAAAATAAAGCCTACTTGTCTTAGTTACTTGTCTCTCATAAAACTAAGGAAAATACCCAACACCCAAAATTAAGGAAAGAAAGGTTTATTTAGCTCACAGTCTGTGGAAATTTCAGTCCATAATCAGCTAGCTCCAAGGCAGGGTGACATGATCCAGGGCCAACACTTCAAGGGGGCCAAAGACAGCAAAAGCAACACGAGCAAAAAAGGGGGGAGAAGCAAGCCTCTTTTTCTCCCTTATATTGTAAGCAGGCTACCACCCCCTAGGGTAGATGTAGCATTCACACCATCTCCCACTCTCTCCTCTTGTACAGCATGAGGATGTTTACAAAATGAGGACCCTGGCCCCCTAATGAGTTACTTCATTAAACTTCTAAACTTCTCAAGTTGACACAATGCATCAACCATTATATCCATCCCTTGTCAACTGGGTAACCAGACATATTTTTTTAAAACAGGTTTCCAGATACAAAGATATGTTTATTGTTAACATTTCACAACTTGAACATTAAAACACAGATTTCACAATCCCTAAGAACCAGTGTTAAGTCCAATCAACATTATATTACATTAGAGCCATAACATTTCACCCCTGGTGCCCCAAAGATGCATACACATCCCTTTATACAAAAGGCATTTAGTGCATCTGCGAAAGTTGTCAAAGTCCTAATAGTTTCAGCATTGCTGAAAAGTCCCCAAGTTCCAATGAGATTTAACCCAATCTTAGATGCAAGCCCGTGTACAAATGAAAACAAAGTTAAACACTTCCAACATGCAATGGCGTGAAATAAACATTCTAAATTCCAAAATTTACAAACAGCAGAATACAAAAGTTTGGGATCAAAAGAACGCCAAAATCCAGTAGGGCAAACAATAAGTCCTGTAGTTCCACATCTATGGCAAATTATGAGCGCCAAAGGGCTTGAGTGACTCCACCACTGTGGCACGTCTGGTGGTTATACCTCCAACAGCTTCTCTTTTAGGTCTGCTTTGCTCCCTCCTTGCACCATTCCTTAGATGGTCCACATTCCTGGCTTTTCCAAACTTTTGGGGTCTGCACTGCACCTTCCGCTTCACACTCACAACTTCACACACTGCCCTCTCAGGGACACACTTCCTGGCTTCCCAGGCCTTCTGGAATCAACGTGGGAGCCTTTTCAATCCCATAACTCTTTCATTCTGCATGCATCTAAAACCATCACCACATGGATGGTGCCAAGGTCTGCTGCCAGCTAGAGCAGTAGCCAGGCTTTCCTCTCTCTTGGCTATAGGGGTTGAATGCCTGGGTGGCTGGGCACTCTGAATCCAATTCTGAGGAACAAATGCTCTATGCTGCAATTATTCTGGAACATAGTGCTCTGTGGCTTTCTACTCAAGGTGAAATCTTTCACTTTTGCTGTTTTGAGACTGCAAAGGGTGGAGACTTGCTGCTTGTGATGCTCTCGGGCCATCTTTTATATTCTCCTCAGTAACTGAGATTTCCTCAGCTCCATCTTTGCAGTCCACAGCTTTACTGGCACTTCTTTTCTGGCCAAACTCACAATGTAAATCATCCTGCTGGACCCTTTCCTCTAGATTCTCAACATTAGATCTGGCTAAACACTAGCCATGCCACAGCCTCAACATTCAACTGCCTTGAAATTTCTTCTGCCAGATTAATTGGTTTGTTGCCCTTGATCTCAGCCTCACACAAAGTCTCTGGACAGGAGCAAAATGCACACAAACTTTCTGCTAAGCCATAACACACATCATCTGGAGTCCAACAAACTGTGCAGTCATTCTTCCCAGCAAAAACGTCCTGAGTCTGATCTTTATTGGTGTTTTGGTTTTCTGAGCTCTGACCAGAATCTCTCATAGAGTACAGCATAAGGTATTCCAGCTCTACTCTTTTAGGCAACATCTCCATACCTTTCCAACTCTTCCCACAAGCCATTCCCAAAGGCCTTAAACCACATGGTCAGGTACAGTCACAGCAATCACCCAACTTCTCTGGTACCAAATTCTGTCTTAGTTACTTTTCTCTCGTTGCTGAGACAAAATACCTAACATCCAAAATTAAAGAAAGAAAGGTTTATTTAGCTCACAGTTTGTAGAAATTTTAGCCCATAATCAGCTGGCTCCAAGGCAGGATGACATGACCCAGGGCCAACACTTCAAGGTGGCTGAAGACAGCAAAAGCAACAAGAGCAAAAAAGGGTAAAAGCAAGCCTCTTTTCCTCCCTCATATTGTAAGCAGGTTACCACCCCCTAGAGTGGGTGTGGCACTCACACCATCTCCCACTGTCTCCTCTTGCACAGGATGAGGATGTTGTTACAAAGTGAGCACCTTGGCCCCTGCTGAGTTGCTTCATTAAATTTCTAAACTTCTCAAGTTGACATAATGTATCAGTCATTACACTCCTCGATGGAATTAATATCCTTATAAGAAGAGGAAGAGACATAGTGTCTCTCTCCACCATGCAAGTGAGGATAGCATGAGGTGGCCATTAGTAAACCAGAGGAAGGACTGAATCTGCCAGCACTTTGATCTTAGATTTGAAAGTTTCCAGAACTACAAAAAAATCAATGTTTATTGTCTAAGCCACCCAGTATATGGTCTTTTTACTCTAAAGCAGACTGACCAAACACACTGTCTGAGTGGTTTGGGGTTAACTTCTCTGAGTTGTTAGAACAGAGTGTTCACCATTTTCAACCAATCCTTATCTCATCAATGGCAAATCTGGGTCTACCACTGGATTGGTGTGTTTTATGTGTTCTTACAACATATTTATTACTAGGTCAACATATGAGGATATTACCATATGTTGAGTTCCCTTCACACTATATTATAATAAAGAATTTGCAGAGCAAACTAAGGATTAAGTGATATAGAGGATCCCACGCCTGAAACTACTGATTACTTATTCTATTCATTTTTGTGTATATGACCATACAAATACATATAATGTGTAATCTATACATCTATTATAAATAATAATAAAATAAAAACAAATTACTTACTACTAAGCTTAAGAAACCAAGTAGTACCACACCGATGAAGCTCTAGGTGTCCTGTATTATATTTTACTCATCAAACACTATGCTGAACTTTAACTGTCAAATTTTATGTTTTTGCATTTAGTACCACTGGTATCACTTTCTATTATTTGATTTTTCGCCTAACATTGCAGTTTTTAAATTAATTCAGATGAACATTGGTAGCTATGGTTCACTGATCTTCACTGCTGCGAACTGTTCCATTTTGGTGTTTTTTACCCATTTTCCTCAAAGTAGTTGTGTTGTTTCTAGTGTATCAGTACTACAATTAATGCTGATCATTACAGTGAACACATATAAGGGTTTTGAACATGTTTTACAGGAATTCAATTCCCAAGTTGATACATACTCAGCTTTATAAGACAATAACAAATTGTTTTCCAAAATATCAATTTAAACCTGCAACAGTTGTATATGTAGGATTTCTTAACAAGCACCTAAGATTGTCCAGTATTTTAATGTTTCCCAGTTCAGTGGATTGAAAATCATAGTTCATTGTGATCTTAATTTTGTATTTCACATTTCCAATGCAACAATGCATATGTATTTACTGGCCTTTTACACTCATTTCCATAAGAAAATTTTACATGCTTTTCGAAATTTAACTATCCTTTTTTGTTTCTTTCATACAGCCAGAAGTTCATTCAGCTCCATACAGCTTACCAAAAGGTATTTCCATAAGTCACTTCTGAAGGATATAATAAGTCTGACTAGGCAACTTCTGTAACTGCTTATTAAGTAGACAAAAAATACAACATTTATCTTTCTGTATGTCTATTACAGGAGAATATGAGGACATCTGCTACAGTTAAAGTAAATGCAAAAACTTTTCATATTAACTACGTTGGACAACAACTTGGAAAAATACCAGTATGATATATTTAGAAAAATGAAACCCAGGGTTGCTACCCAGCTTCTTTGAGAAAATATTTTACCAGTTGAAGTATAAATACACATGGTAATAGTCAATGTCTACAGTTTTTCTAGATTATTATTAAATACTCATTGTAAAATTAATATTTTAATAGTATACTTCCTTAATATAAAACAAATATTCTGTCATTTTCTAATAATAAACTTATAATTAGAAAATATGTAGACTATATTTAATGCTATTTCAATACTATTTTAAAATATAGACTTAAATGCTTCAAATAAAGAATAAGGTTTGCAGAATTTAAAGAGAGTGAAGGAAAAGGGGAAAGTGAGAGAAATGAAGATGACTAAAAATGTGAAAAGGTAAAATGAAAGAAAAGATTGGAGGCAACAAACTAGTCTGAGAGTAAGAGACAACTTGAGGTTGAGAAGTCGACAAGCAACAGATATAGTAAAATTATATTGGGTGGGTAAGTTAGTAGCCCACTAAATTCATTCTAAAACTGATGCCTTTCATACAATCACTGGTATTTTTTAAAATGTAGCCCAAAAGCTTCTAAAAAATAGAATTTAGTTTGGTAATACAGTGATCAAAAACATGCTAAGCTGGGTCAGAAGTAACTGACAATGTTTGTTCCAGGAGAAACAAACAAATCACATTAATTTTCTGAGATCATGGAGTAATCAGAACTCTTTATGTATTTTTCCAACTCCAAATTCTAAATCTCACCCAAATACATTCTTGCCATGCAAAAAGGTGGAAGAGGGTAGAACACATACATTTTTTTATTGTCAGCACAGAATTTCTTTGGAGTTTGGTGTAGTCTAACTATGGCCAATTTATTGTCTCACACATTAGCAGTTGTAGTAATAGTACTCTGATGATCAGAACAATTTGTCAATGACTATATTCTCCCTGTAGTAAAGTAAAAGATTTTGGTTGCTTTCTCTAAACCCTATATTTTTATGAGCATTTTTTTCTTTTAATTTTGTCTGTCTGATCACTGTCCAGTTTTTAATCTAGCAAAATCTTCTGCAAAGGTTCTGCCATTTCAGTCATAATTACCTCTGAATATGTAAACAGAATTAGATTAGTTTTGGAAATAATTATTTCTAAGTCAGAAGTTTGCTGCTTCATAAGAAATATCTTAGTCATGGCAAAAAAAAAAAAAGTCTGCCAGTGATATTTGGTTTGGCTTAGCCCAACTTGGATAAGGAATCCAAATCTGTCAGAACTAATACTTGCCTACGCCCCTACTTAGAGAGTGAAGAACACATGCATGTTATCAAGTCATTATCTCATTACTGCCATCAGTTCTATGTGTCTGCTGGACATGTCTTGTCTACTCAGCCTGAGAATAAAACCTAAATGCCAATATTTAACAAGCTGCTGGGAAAGTGGCAAAAGCTAGACAGTGGCAAGATGACGATTCAACAGTCTATGCAAGCTAGTTTTGAAAAGCTGGAAAAAAATGGCCTAGTGTGCAAGTTTGATTTTATGCTCCTTTAAGTTATTTAGAAGTTTTAATATGCACAAAAATAAATGGATCACATTTTTCTTTCCAAAAAGACCTGATGTATTTATAGGCCTAACAGAAAATTTGTTTTACAAAGTTTGTGGTAACCAGGTATTAGAGTTAGAAATGTGTCTTGAAGTTCTCTTTATCACTGGGAAATAAACTTTATCTTCCTCCTTTTTTTATTTTGAGAAAATAATTTAAAATCAAAACAACATCAAAAATAGGAGAAATGGGAATTTTGCAGAGGAATATCCTTTCTTTCCCACAGACTTTTAACAATCGGAGATCCCAGTTCCTCTTTTCTCCTGTATCAGCAGGGAATTTCAGAAATCACACTAAACAGACTGAGGAATAGTGAAAAAAGTGTAAGTTTCCCACAAGACACTAGGGTAGCCATAGTCAATTTCCTGTCATTATGTTTTGAATACCTGTATTGCTTGCATTGTTCTGTTCTGATTTGCTTTATTGTGTTTTACTCTGTTTTGCTTTGTTTTGTTTTTATTATCTTTAAAATAAAAAAAAAAGTGGAAGTTTTCCATGGATATTTCTGTTAAACCAGAGTCACACGAGACTGAAAATTTCTGTTTCTTTTGGTTATATTCTCCCAAATTTACACTATCTGTCACTTAAAATATGTGTCATATTTCTCTGAAATTCAAGAAAAGTAAAAAACTACCCAACAAGATTCATCAGTCAGTAATGCAAATATTCAATGTCAGTGTACCTATGAATATTGAGTAAAAAATGTAATAATCTATTTGAGTATTTTGATGACCCAATTCTCTTTCCTTTAAATTTAGTATGAGAGCAAAACTAATGAGTACAGATATAATTTTTTAGTATCTTTAAAAAACTTCACAGCAGTCTCTATTCTGTGATTGATGCTACAAATACCTGAAACTAAAATACTTTCTAAATAGCATAATGCTGCATTCAAGAGCAAAACAAAAAATAAATAATGGTATAAGTAAAGTCCTGAGATTTATTTGACCACTACAAAATCTCAAGTCTCAAATTCTGAAGGTCTTTAATGGTGAGTGCAATTGTTGTTTGTGCTGTTGAGAGGTACAGTTCTTCTTTCCTTGTGTTGGTCCAGCATTTCTGAGCCTAGCTCATAAAATTACTTATAACTTCTTTCTAGGCCTTTTGAAATTCTATTTAGGAGCCTTGACCCATCATGTAAGAAGTGGAGGCCACTTTTCACACCGGAAAGTTCTAGAGGATGAAATACCGTGTGCGAAAAGAGAAAAGGGCCAAGCAACAATCAAATAGGTGAGTGAAGAAGCATCTTGTAAGTTGTGACCTTTAATCATGATATGTCAACTTGACTGGATTAAGAACCACCCAGGGGAAATTGGAGCATCCTTGTGGGTGTATCTAGGTGGGTCACAGAGGAATGTCCTTGGGTACGCCATCTGACCCCTTACCCTTCCTCTCTGGAACTTTTTTCCTGCTCTGTTTCATGGCCACCGTGAACTAGGCAGCCTTGCTCCATCATTCTTCTCACCGTGATGTTTATGCCTTGGTGCCTGCCAACCATGGAATGAATCCCCTGAAACTGTGAGCAAAATTAAACCTTTCCTCCTTTAAGTTGTGGATGTTGAGCATTGTGTTCTAGCAAAGGAAAACATGACTAATACATAAGTTGTTGAACTGAGATACTATCACTACTAAGACTTAAAATATGTGATTTTGTCTTCTAGACCACAAGGTGAACAAAAGCTAGAAGGGCTTCTTCACTGTGCATAAAGGAGAGTGAAGAAATCCAGTAGGGTACATTTCTTATTGATAAAGAAGAATGACTTAGTGGCCAAAGGCAAGAATCCAGATGGCAGAGCAAAGAGCCCCAAAGAACTGTCCTCAGAGAAATCCAACTGGGCCCTCATCAAAGCTCATCACAGAACTGGTCACACATGCCCAGCTGGACTTCATAATTGTTATTTACCAGTGGCTACTTGTTTGACTTCTGTTTCCCTCTTTTTGAACCCATGTGTCTATTGTGGTTATGCTATGCCTGTTCTACCATTTTATTCTGGTAGTTGGGCCAGAGGGGAAGAAACCTTCTCTTTTTGGTTCACAAGTCCTCAGATTGAAAGCACTGTAGTTGGGGAACTTCACTGAAGGAACTTACTCACATCTGGACCTGATTTAGGAGATCAGATCCTCTGTTTCAAGCCAATGTTGAAAAATAATGAGATCTGGAGACTTTGGGTTATTTTGTGTTCAAGAGGAATGTAAATAATTTGTGGCCAAAAGGCAAACTATAATAGATTAAAGTTGTCCACAAATTCTTTGCTACTTCTCTCACTGAATCTTGACTGGTCTTAGTGACTTGCTAGGCTAAGCCTACAGAATACAAATGAGTGACATATTGGAACTTCTGAGTTGAGATTATAAAAAGACTTGCAGCTTTTCACAGGGCCTATTGGAAAATCATTTCCTGACAGTGCTAAGTCAGCATTTTAAAGGCACCTAGCTGCGAGAAGCATAGCTCACCTATACAGGGCCTGCAGGATGAGTGTCTGGATTGGCTGAGGCTGCTACAATAAAATACCATAAAGAGGGAAGGGAGGATTGAAGAACAGAAACTTATTTTTAATTGTTCTAGAAGTTAATCCATCCAAGACTGATGTGCCAGCAGAACCAGGATCTATCTGGTGAGGGCCTGCCTTCTGGTTTTCAGATGGTCCCTTCTGCTTGTACTTTCATCAGGTAGAGAGCAGAGAAAGATATACTACATTCCCTACTTCTTCTATAGGGCACTAATCTTGTTCATGGGGGCTACCCTCCTGACCTCCCTAACCGTCCCCATACTATTACATTTGGAATTAGGATTTCAACATATGAATTTAATGGAGGCATATGCAGGCCATGGCAACAAGACAGAACATCAAGAGAGGAAAGACTAAAGAGCACTGAGACCATATATGTAGATAAAGAAGTCTTAGAAGTAGATAAGCAGATGGACAAGCCCTGCTTACACCAGATTCCAAACTCCTGATCTACATTACTGAAGAGGCCAAGAAGTGGTGACCACAAGCCACTAAGCTTCAGTAGCTTGTGACACACCAGTGTGTAACTGGAACGTTTTCCTTGTTTTTGTTTTGTTTTTGTTTTTTTTTCTCATTCCTTCCAAGTTGAATTCCTTCTCTTTTCAGTTCTTTCTCATGAGTTTAAGCTTTTAGGTTCCAATGTGACATAAATATATGTATTTCTAGAATTGTCCTAATTGTAGGACTTTTATTGTAAGTAGTATTTCTTTTCACATTAGATAATCATTTATAGAACATTTTACCACAAACATGATGCTCCTGATTACTTCATTCTTTCAAATTATACTGTCAGAATTGAACTCATAACTCGTAAGTGTAGAGAAACACTTTGTCAGACTAAAACATGCCTGGTTTCTAGTCTAATTTCCAATAGAGTTCTCATTCTCATCCAAAACCTCATGAACCTGGTTTTTACTATCCACACTCCTATCAACATTCTGGTCTCCTGAGCTATGACCAGATACCCTTATCAAGTTCTACTTACAGATTTACTCCAAACTTTTCTAAACTCCTCCCACAAACCGGTTCCAAAGACTTTGAAACCACATAGTCAAGTACAGTTACAGCAACCCCACTCCTGGTACAAGTTTTCTGAATTAGTTGCTTTCCCATCACTAGGACAAATACCTGACACATGCAACTTAAAAGAGGAAAGGTATATTTTGGCTCACAGTTCTGATGAGTTCAGTCTGTAGTCAACTGGTTTCAAGGCAGGAACTACATGCATAGTGGAAGGGTCTGGCAGAGGAGAACTGCTCACATCATAGTAGTCAGGAAGTAAAGAAAAAAGGAGGAGCCAGGGGAAAGAATATACCTTTCCAAGGCACAGTCACACCCTGAGTGACCTGCCCCTTTCAACCAGGCCCTACTTCCAAACGTGAGACTTTTGGAGGACATTTTACACCTGAACAATAGCAGCCATAAAAGATAATATTCTCTCTCTCTCTCTCTCTCTCTCTCTCTCTCTCCTATTTCTCTCTCTCTCTCTTCTTTCACAACCTGCTTTCCCTTGGGCCCTAGTTACTAAGTTGGAAGGAACCCTATGCCGCATAGAAAGGCCCATGTGTAACTGTTTGCAATAGCATCATTCACATTCTCATCAAACAACTGGCATTAACCATCCAACACTGGGATGAACAATCTTTAGATGAGTCTAGCCTTCAAATGTCAAGCTGCTCCAGCTTGTATCTAGTGGCAGAAAGATAAATTATCTTCATTGAGCTCTGCTCAAATTGAAGATTCAAGATCAAAATACATGCTGTCATTGTTGTAAGACATTGAGTTTTGGGAAATAACTAATTCAGAAGCTCATTTTTAAAAAAACTATTTTCTTCTTTTTATGGTAGAATTGCAACTATTCTTTTTACAACCTATGTTTATAGGAATTATCACTTACTTAGATAAAGAAAAATTAACATTTTCTGTGAGGACTGCCTACCCCAGAAATCTGTGAGGCTCTCCTATTTGGACAATCTTCTAATCCTTGCCAGAACTGTAAAGACTATTTCTACTTTTGAAAACAAGATTATCCCTGTTTATTAAATGTAACTAGGTTTCTGGCAACATTGGAACTGAGATTCAGAATACCACAGCATAAGGTTGGTCTCATCTTATATTCCAACACATGTAACACAGCTCCTCAAATCCAATGCACAAAGGCAAACACATTCATTCAATTCACTCATACAACATTTACTGAGAGCTCTGCTAAGTGCTGCTCTACCAAGTGAGCATACACTAATAACAAATGGAAATAAAAGTCCCTTACCCTCCTGGACCTTATATTCTCTTCTGGAGAAACCACATATATAGGAATATGATACAATGCATTAAAGTGATAATGCTGCTGAGAAAAATGATGCAAGAAAGAGAGACATGTGGTCAGGGATATAGATTAGTGGCACAGCGCCCACCTGGCAAGCATGAGGTCCTGAGTTTGATTCCTGGTACGAAAAAAATAAAAGAAGAAAGAAAGAAGGAAAGAAAGAAAGAGAGAGAGAGAGAAAGAGAAAGAGAGAAAGAAAAAGAGAAAAGAAAGAGAGAGAAAGACAGGAGCACATGGTGGGAGAAGTCTTAAATACAAAAAGATGACATGAAAGCAAAAACATTAGCAGTACTGTCAGGGAATGATCCACATGGTTATCTGGAGGAGGGCCTTTCCCTGTAGACCAGGAAGAAGGGGTGTGCTAGTGTTTGCAAGTACATATGGTAAAATGAGATATAGTTGGAGAAACTTCATGAAATATGCAGAGTAACCAAGGACCTAAACTCCCTATAAGTAAGTATCTTCCATGGTGGCTCAGACTCAATGACTTGCCTGCGAGAAGAGCATAAACATTGAGTTCAGGTGCAAAGAGAAGTTGAACTTGACCTTCTGGCCTAAGTCCCTGGAGTTCTGTGCACCCAAGGAAGGTGATAGTCACTTAGTAAAAATGAAAGACCTGAATCTAAGCATCTGAGCATCTAAATCTAAAAAGAGAACAGGGTGATAAACACACCAAAAAAATATTGCCAGGAACCAAAATAATT
>RJWT010025920.1:0-15990 GCA_004365215.1 Cuniculus paca | reverse complement strand
ATATGCACAGCAAACAGCATACATGCACACAGGGGCACATACTCCTGTTTACCTTCGGTTTTTGATTTGTCATGAGTCCACTTATGATAAATTTAGGTAGTAATAACACAACATTAGCAGTTTACTTATGTACCCTTCCAATTTGGGGTTCAGGGCCCCTTGCTAATTTTACCCCCTGAGTTCTTTGTGAAAACCTGCTGATTACTGAGACATTACAGGGCTGAAGTGCTTTGACAAGCAGGACACCGTAGCTGTCCATGTCCCTGGAGGTGTGTGACTCGGGATTCAGCACACTGAGCAAAACTGAAAGGCAGAATCAAATAGGCTTAAGGGCATTCAAATGAGAAAACTGGTGGGTGAGATTTGCTCGCCAGTCAGTGGTACCTGATGTTAAAACGACAGGCTTCTGTGCTGGAAAAAATATGCCCTGGCAGAAGGGCAGCGTGAAATCCAATACTGTAAAAAATGACTGCTTTGATGGAGACTAATCATTGGCTAGTTAGTATAAAATGGCACTTCATTAGCATAATGCATCTTGTAAGGAAGATGGAAAAAGTCTCACTCCAATCAACCGATTGCAAAGAACCACTGAGAGGGAGTTAGACTATGAGAACAGAAGGAGCAGAGCGGGAGATGATTTTAAAAAGTGGCAAAAAAAAAAAAGGAGTTTCTGTAAGAAACTCATAATGGCTCATCTGAAGAGCAGTCAGCCCCCATTTTAAGCCACTCTCCCTGCTCTCAATGGGCAGGTGATTCTTTCTGCCCTTAATTTAAAACACAGACTAACCAAAGGTTTCTGACTGCTTTTGTTTTCAAACAAAAATTTCTCTATGCTATATTTCTGGTGTACTCTTAGTTACTTTCCAAAGCAACTTTTCCTTACACTGAAATACATGTAAATGTTTTGTTACTAGACCCTAGAATATTTACAGTGCTAATAATGATGGGCTTTTAGACAAGATACTTTTGTATTATATTTAATATTCATTGAAGAACGATTCCTGGCAGGTGCCCAGAACAGGGCACTGTGTCTATTCATCCTCATGAAGCAGTCACCTCCTCTCATTCTATCTCAGAGATAATGTAGACATATTACTTGGGATTATGATCAGTAGACAACTTTTTTTTTTTTTATACTGGGTATCAGACTCATGACCTGGCCTTTTCCAGGCAGGCAGTGTGCTGCTGAGCTATATCCCCAGCATGATTAGTAGACTTCTGTCTGTCTCTTTAGTTGATGCAGTTCCCAGGGTCACATTATAGATTAGGTCTAGAATATACAGCAGTCTTCCCCATTATTAGAGTCTTAGGGATTCTGGATGGGAACACAAAAGCTGCTACAGCCTTTATTGTAGTTCTTAGCAATACAAAAGGATTTATTTTGTTTCCTTTTTAGTTGTTTTTTTTTTTTTTTTTTTGGTACCAGAATCCAACTCATGACCTCATGCTTGCCAGGCAGGTGCTGTGCCACTGCGCTATATTCCCAGCCAGGACTTACTTTTTTTAAGGAGTTTTTAATGAAATGCAGTCTCTCTTTTACAACATCATTAGTATTACATAGGAAAACTATGTCATTATCAGGTTTGTAGTCGTCCATACTGGATTGGCTGTATAATAGAATATGAATTTAGAAAGGAACGTGCAGGTATACCTGGATGGATACATGTATATGAATATGCACATACTTGTACTTATTCATATAGATACACACCTAATAGCTGAGGCCAAGGAAAAATAGGCTTATATTTCAAATCTTCTTGACTATATTACCTTATGTCACTATAGACTTGTGTCTCTTAATCGATAGATTCCCTTCTTTGCCAGTATTTCCCATTTTATGCTTAAAGAACTTAAAGTTTATTAATTATCGTGATGTGAATTTATACTTTAGAAAACATATTTGCTATTCATTTACTGTACAATACTGGATATAAAGATGATTCAAACACAGCTCTTTTTACACAATTAATTCTCAACAGACTACTCTACTGGTTTTCTAGGATTCCTGTAACAAACTACTACACAGTGGGTGACTTACTCTGTCACAGTTTTGGCAGCTGGAGGTTCAAAATCTGTTAGCAACTGGGTTCATCTTTTCTAATGCTATTAGGGGAGAATCCTCTCTTCCCTCTCCCTAGCATCTGCTGGCTCCTGAAATCCTTCACATTTTTTAGTTCATAATCACATCTCTCTAGCATCTTCCTCTGTCTTCACTCATCTTTTTCCTCTGAGTGTATAATCATCCTTTGCCTCTTACAAGTACAATTGCGATGCCATTTAGGGCCCACTGGATAATCCAAAGTAATCTCATTATTTCAAGATTATTAATTATACCACAGAGACCCTTTTTTTCCTCAAATAAGCCAAACCTTATACTACAAGTATAGGGTAATATTAATAGGTTTTTGAGACTAGGTTGTGGACATATCTTTTTGGAAGCTGGGGATACCAATCAACTTACTATATAGAAGGAAAGAAATTATCACACCAGGAATGTCACCTTCTATCTGCAATGAGAGATATACCATTTGTTAATTGCAAATCAAAATCCCATACATGGAAAATTGGATGAGATTAAGGATTTATGTGGCACAGAAAGCTTGTAAGTAACTTTCCTGGCTGCACACAGTTTAAGAGTGCAGAACGGAGAGTCTCAAAACTCTTACCAAGGATACCAGAAAAAAGTTCTGTGTAAAAATTTTTGTTGTAAATCAGAGCATAGCAGCGCTACAAAGGCCTTCAACAGTATAAAGAAGTGGGTGCAATCATTTACTCCTCGGTTTCATCTGTTTTACACTTACTTGATGTTTTGACTATAGGTGAGATTCTTAGCTTTGCAATGGTTTGGGTTTCTACATCTGTAGAGCAAAGATTTTAAAAGTTCCTCCTTGAGAGCCTTGTTCTGAAGAGGAAGTGAGCTAATACATGCACTGCACAGTAAAGTATCCTGACCGCAAGAGCACTCTGAAATGTTAGCAATCAATGGCAACTATGTGGCCCAATTAACTTGTTTTTAGGAGGGCTTGACCGTTGTCACTTCCTCAAGGCCACAGAGCTCCTTAATAACAGAGCTAAAACTCAAATCCAGGTCTCTTGAACATATTCCAGTCCTTTGTACCTAGCACACATGTTACACAGTATGTGTTTGCCAGAAAATGTTTGTCATGAAAAACTTAGGTTATTGTTCTGAGCAGAGAAGACTTGTACCTTGCTATCAGTTTTATTAAATGAAAGCTTAGAAATGAACATTTGGTATCCATAGTGGATGGAGGAGCAAGAATTTTCTATTACTTAGCACATTAAGGCTTATAAAAGTAGAAATTGTTATTGATGGGACAGGTTTCAAGGACAGAGAGGAGACTGCTGAAAATTGTGCTTTTGCAAAGAAAAAAAAATCAGGTTTGTTTTTTAAGATATACAGGAATGACAAAATCAATCATATTTATGATTTAGACACATATGTTACTTTTTGACCAATTGAAAACCTTTCAAAAAACAATCAGGAAAGGGGAATAATAATTTGAATATTTGTTGCTATAAACAACTATTCAGGTTCATACATGACAACAATGCATACTTTTTTAAAAACATTTTTGAAGTCGAAGCTTCAAAGTGACCTGTAATGGTAATTTCCACCTCATTTGTCAAAAGCATGCAAATGTGTCTAAATGCAAATGTCCTATGCATTTTGACATTGCACACTGTACTTAGAGTGCTATTTCCAGAGCTATTCACTATTGTTTGAGATATTCAACAACCCACATACTAAGTATAATAAGCAACATGAAGTAAGCAAAACAGGAGTAGATTTTAAATTGTGTTTTATGATAAAACTAGTTGATTTAGAGGCTAGAGAAACATTTGTGATTTGCAGGGCTAAATACACCCTGTTTCACAGAGGTCATTTTAGGAATGAAAGTGTGCTTTGCCGTGTAACTGATTATTTAGCATAATAGAAGAAGGTCCCCCAGCCTCCTCCAAAAACTCTTCTGCAAGGAAATTGATTTTCTGATGGAAGGTACTGAAGGGTATCTTTAGCATCAGCAGAGAAGCAACTAATTTAGTTCTATCAGTGAGTCAGATGTCTGTATATTCCCAGCAGTAAACAAGAATTAAGCCATTCCTTGCCCTGTTTCTGTTACCCAGATTCTTTTGCAAGGAAATAGCATGAATTGTGGCTACCCCAGATTCTCAGGTCACCGAATAGTGTATGATCCAAGTCCTTCATTTGACCTTTAAAAAAAAGCATGTTGTGTTCATTACAAGATTTTGGTTAGTTTGGCTCTTCACCCTTAAATGTTTTACCGTGTTCATTTAGCTTTCAATCGTAAGGAGGAAAGTAGTCCCAAGGTGGTTTTGTTTTTACAATTCTAACAGATTTCAACTTATTTAAATAAGGGAAATTTGATGACTGATTACAATTTTTCTTTTCCTGTTTTCCATGAATTAATTCTATTCCTTAGTTTTTCTATTCATCAATTCTGATTAGCTTTTCAGAAAGTTGTCTGTTTCTGTCCTGTGTAAGTAATACTGCTCAGATCTCTGAAGGTGTGTGTGGATTAGGTCCTTAAGCCTTTTCCCCTCTTGTACTGAGCAATGAGGTCTGTTCTAATGGATTTATTTTACCACTTTCTTGACACACAGACACAAAAACACGTATCTCCACCCCCATATAATTATTCTTTCTACAAATTAGATGAGCCCTTAAAACACAGATTGAGCTTCTGAAAAGTTTTTAAATATAAAATGTAAAATAATGGAAAGGACAACTATAGTAACAACAAAACTATAGTATTTTGAAGTTTAAGAAAAAAACAAGGATAAGACCAAGAGTATTAGAGATGACGGTAGGAGACAGAAGTTAAAGGAAATAAAATCATGTTTTTCGAGATCCTGCTGTGATACCTCCTGCTATCTACCAAAGCCAACGCATTTGAATATGGTACTATGACAGAGACACCAACTTGTCTCCTACAAATGTGTGCTGCTTCTCATTATGTGGGGTTTTGCTAAGAGATGGCTGCCCTGGGCATTGTGTTACCCCTCCAGCTGCAGGAAAGTGAGTGAAAGTGCTAACACTGTACTGCAGCTTTGGATGGTAAAAATTCTCTTCTGCTATGATCCCTCATGCCTCTGTCCACCCCATGGAACTAGAATCAGGAGAACTTCTAGGTTACTGTCGTGGACCAAATTATGTTCCTCTAAAATTTATATGTTGACAATCTCACATTTGGGAACTTACAATTTGATTGTGCCTTAGAGACAGGGACTCTGAAGAGGTAAGTTGAAATGAGACAGTTAGGGTAGGCAGTAATCTGATCACACTGATGTCTTCTAACAAAGAGGGTAGGATATATGGAAAGACAGACACATCAGAGGCCCAGGTATACCCAGAGAAAGGCCAGGTGAGAACACAACAAGAACACACCCATCTGCAAGACAAGGAAAGAGGCCTCAGGAGATACCATCTCTGCTCACACTTTTCATCTTTTATAGTCTCTAGGACTGTAAGAAATAAATTTCTGCTGATTAACCTCCTAGTCTGTGGTGCACTACTTGGTTATATCCGCAAGAAACTAACACCATGATCTTGGACACCACATGTCAAACATGGTAGAAATTTTGTTATCTTGAGTCCCTGCTTGACCACATAGATGAGGGTTACTTCAGACCTGTTTACTCATTGTCAACTCAGCCACCACGAATAAACATTCTTTAAAGCACTAAGCATTCAAAAAACTGTGGACTACATATGTACACAGAGGTTTATGTATCTATAGCACTGGAAAGTTCACTAACAGTATTAGTGAACCACCTGCCATGTGATGTGTCCTTCTCATTGTTATCTGAAACACACAGAAGAGGATTCTCCTGAAACTTACAATGCCTATTACTGTACCTGTCACTTCCATGAGTGGCTTCAAAGGACTCAAGAATGGTCCTATCAGTGTTTTCTCATGGTTGTATATTATGTAGTTTATATTTTTGTAAAACAACCAGTATAAAAACAAAGCATTTTAAAACATAATCAGGTTAGACTGGTGTGTCTTCACCTTCTAACTTTCTTTAGTGTCTTCTCATGTTGACTAATCTTGTGGTAGCACTAGGAATATTTAGAATCAACCTAATGAAAAGTTGAGTTGAGAGTACTATGGTACTATGAAAATTAAAACCATTTAATTTGGTTTTAATGGCATGTATATGTTATGATTTTCAGGCACTTCTTGTGGAGTGGAGGTTTGTACTATCCATCTTGTTATAAAAATCACTTCCAGAGGTAGTTTTCCCACTCATTTTCCAACTCATCTTGCAATGTAACAGAAGTGCTCAGGGTCAGAATTCAAATTTTAGTAGAAGTTTTTATAAAGTGTCTCATACTGAAGGTAGGTATGTAGCAAAGGAGGAATGAAGTTTGAAATATAGGGTGCTTTAAATGAGTTTATGGAATATATCCGTAAGTCTTACAGCTCAATTATACAAAAAACTTAGTAGAAGCATCCCAGACAGTGATCCTAAATATTTACACTATTTTGCCAATCAGCTGTTGTTTTGAGGCTAAAGGAAAAATTCATTCTAAAACTATAATTCTGAAAAAGATAAGCCAGCCATAGCAAAAGAAAGACTGATTTTCTTTTTTTTTTCTTTTCACTGAAAATTAAAAATTTGCGTTAAATAAAACTCACTAAAATTGCATAAATTTCAACTTAAGGACCTACATGACCCAAATCTGCCTCTGTAATAGACCGTTGTTTGAACTTTTTTAGTGACAAGACACCTTGCCTCTACCCTAGAGCTCTTTCCAGCATGGAGTATTCCTCATTAAGAAAATGTTTCTGTTGTGTGTTTCTGTTTTCTTTGTTTTGCTTCTGTTGTCTGTGTCTTCATGTGATTTTTGATTCAGTTACATTGACATTACCATTGACCAACAGTGCTGGCTCTTCTGAGAACAGGGAAAGTTCTGATGCTTTCTCTTGTACTCACAAATAGATACTGATGTTATAGGGAAGCAAGTATATGAAGGTTTGTATGTTTTATAGACCTTTTTTTTTAATTAAAAGCCACTATAGTTATAAGTGATATTTAGAGGGAAATATGTCTTTATAAATAACATGCCAATATCTCTTTGTAGCACATGCAATTATATCATCACTTACTAAATTTCATTTGCTTGAAGTCTGAACCTTTTAATTTATTTCTTTCTTGTATATAGTTTATATTTTATTTTTTATGAGACAGACTTCAAAAGTTTACTGTCTGGTTTTCAAAGAGTGTTCCTAAGTATGCA
Organism: Cuniculus paca; assembly: GCA_004365215.1. Taxonomy (NCBI): domain Eukaryota; kingdom Metazoa; phylum Chordata; class Mammalia; order Rodentia; family Cuniculidae; genus Cuniculus; species Cuniculus paca. The sequence goes on along the minus strand of RJWT010025920.1, from coordinate 8,705 downwards.
AGTAGAAAAAGGTGCTACAAGCACCTTTGTTTGGTTAATATATTCGGTTGTTTCATTTTGGTTTTTTGAGATAAGGTCTCACTATGTAGTCTGTTTGGCTTTGTACTTAATTTGTAACCCAGACTGGCCTCTAAATCATGCCAAAACTTCCTGCCTCAGCCTCTTCAGCGCTGGGATAACAGGTATGCACTACCACCTCTAGTTCCATTGTTTGTTTTTTGAACATTATTCAAATCTAAATGAGTCCAAGATTGAGTCTGTGTACCTGTGCGGTGATTATTTATAGGCATACTGCTTTATTTTTACAGAAATGTTCATTAACTTGATTCCAAGAATGGCATTGTAAACAAATAAACAAACAAACAAAAAAGAAAACAGCATTTTCAGAGGAAACTATTTTCAGAGGAAAAGTTGAGTCTTGTATGCTAGAACCTTGTAAGTCAGCCATGGTGTCTTTCAATCCTTAGTCAGTGGTTTCTCTTTCAAAATACTGCGGAAATCAATTTGAGTTCTCACTGTTTTTATTAATCTGTGACTAATAGATGGTAAGAACTCAATTACTCATTGGAGATTTGATAATTGAAAAATATGAATGAATTCTATGATGATATAGTACATATGTATCTGTACATTTCTCCTCTTCTCTCACTTTAAAAAGTCTTGTGTTTGAATTCTTGGTTGAACATGCTGGGATGGTTAATCTTGATTGTCAGCTTGATAGCCTTGAATAATGCCTAGGGAATTAGCAAAACTCACTTTTGGTGTGTCTGGAGGAGTTTTTAGAGATGATGGCTTATGGAAGTGAAAACTGGTAGAGAAGACTTGTCCTGAGTGAGGACAGCACCATCTAGTAGGGTGGTGACCTGGCTGGCATAAAAGCAGCAGAAGAAATAAGTTAACTAGGGCAAGTTGTCTGCCTTTCTTTCATCTTGCTTCCCAACCGCCATGAAGTGAACAGCTTTGTTCCACTGCCTGTCCTTGCCGTGATGTTCTGCCTCATCACAGGCCCAGAAGCAATGAAACCAAGGGATCATGACTGGAAATTCTGAAACCTTGAGCCAAAATAAACCTCAACTCATTTAGATTTATTTCATCTATTTTGTCACCGTGACAAAAAGCTGACTAACATGCACAAGTTATATAACCTCCTTTGTTCTTACTTTCTTATCGGAAAATAGTCAGTAATTATTATTTCATTCTTTCCTGAGGGTTAAATAATATCTCTGAACTGCCTAGCATGATGGTAACTTTTAGTAGATATTCACTAGGTATCAATTTTTTTCATCAGTTTTTAACAGAGACCTATCTAACTTTTATAGCAGTATTGTGGCCACAACTAGCAAGAGAGTATGAGTGACTCCAAACCCATCCATCCTTCTAGTCAAAGAGCTTAGGGCTTGTGTTTTGGAAAAGGAAAAACATCAGCACATCTCTGGCACTTCTGACTTCATTTCCCTCTTTCTAACGTGCTGTCATGGCTGTAAAAAATAATGAATGAGTCATTGGCCCTTGATTATATGGGTGTTTGGACAGATAGCAAGTTGTAGGGAAACATAGTATCTATTTGGGGACATTTATTTAATTTATTTATTTACTTGTTGTGGAGGTTGAACTCAGAGCCTTAATACTGAAGTAAATTTATAGCCTTTTTTTATATATATTTCATTTTGAAGCAGTGTCTCACTAAGCCATTAAGTTCCTGAGGCTGGACTAGAACATTTGACCCTCCTGTCTCAGTCTCCCAAATTGATGGGAATACAGATGTGTGCCATTATGCCCAGAGAGAGAAGTGTGGTTTACAACATCTTCTTTCTTCTATACTGTAAGGATACAGGATAATATTTTAACATAATGTGCTTGCATTTTAAAAATGTATTTATATACATTAAATCATTTGGCCACCACAAAAAAAAGAAATGTTTTTATATTTTTTAGAGGAAAAACAAAATGAGCATCAGAAAGGTTATGACTTGTCACAGCTCACCTCATTAGAAAACATCAGATTTCATAATTGTATTTAAGTCACTACATATCTTTTATCTTTTTCCCATAAGAGGTAGCACAGCAGAAGCAGACTTGCCTGAATTTGAACCACAGCTCTTCACCTTAACTTCTCTCTGCGTTAGTGTCTTCATCTGTATAATGGGAAAAAATAATACATACCTCTGTTGCAGACAGCTTAGAATGGTCCCAGGAACCTCACCCTTTGTTGCTCTGCCTTGTATAACCACTGCATGTCAATGTGGGCAGGATCTGCAAAGTGCTTCTTATCAGTAGAACAGGTTAAGGTGACAGGATAAAGACGATCGTATGTATGAAGTTACCTGATGGTAATATCACGAGATTCTCTGCCTTACTGACATTGAAGAACCACATTCCCATGCTCTGACTTGTTTATTAAGAGTGTCATGTGACAGAGAACCACAGCGGGCAGCCTCAGACCAACAGCCAGCCAGAAAACCAGCACTGTTCAGTTCAACCCCATAGGGTACAAATTGCTGCCCATAAACTGGTGAATGAGATAAATCCTTTCCCAGCTTCATCTCAGATCATATTTCCAGACTGATACCTTAACTGATATCTTGCAGAGGACCTATTAGCTAAAGTGTGTCCTGAGTCACATCAACAGTGATACAGTAAATACACATTTTTTTCAAGCCAAACTAAGTTTTTAGTAGTTTGTTGTCCATCCGTAGCTAACTAGCTTACTCCACTAGAGTTACTGTGGGATCAAGTCTGTTAATAGATATAAAGTGTATGTATCAAATACATTGTAATAACTCAGTAAAAGTTTGAATCATCAGCATGCTATTTTCCTTAATCCAGAAATACAAGATGAGTTTTGAAGTTGTATCCTGAGGTTTGTGTTCTTATGTCTGTACTTTGTGGTAAGCCAATCTTGTAGAAGGTCACTATGAGGGTTTAATACAGATATATCTGTGTGTGTGTGTGTGTGTGTGTGTGTGTGTGTGTGTGTGTGTGTGTAAAGAGGAAAGATAGGAAGAGAGAGAGACAGAGACAGAGAGAGAGGAAACCAAGACTATGACCTGAATTGCCCTTATATTCTAGGATCAATGAGGTGAATCCAGACTCACCAATATTTATCCTCTAAAATCTAAAACTAGAAATTCCATTTGAACCAGTTATTCCCTTCTATCTTCCCAAAAGAATTTTAAAAAATCATACCACAGTGATGTATGCATACCCATGATTACAGAAGCACAATTTATAATTGCTAAGTGTTAGAAACACCCTGTAAGTCCATCAACAGATGAATGGATGAAGAAAATGTGATGTTTATACACAGTGGAGTACTACTTTACCATACAGAAGGATAACTTTGAGTCATTTGTAGGAAAATGCATGCATTTGGAGACCAGAAGGTTAAGTAAATCAAACACACAAGTTTAAAACATTGCATGATTTCTCTTATACATAAATATGCTTAATATATAAAGTATAAAATAAAAGACATAATAGGAAAAAAGTGAGAGAAAAAAGTCACTGTATTCTAAGTGTGTTTGTACTGTTAGTTTCTAGTTTTACTTCAATTTGGTGCAAGACTACTTTGCAGTATTTTCATTTCCTTAGATATGTTAAGGTCTTTATTGTTGCTATGAACATGGTCTGTTTTTCTGAATATTTCTCATGAATTTGAGAGGACTGTGTGCTCTGCAGTTTCTGCATGCAGTATAATGTTCCACTTGAGGCATGATAATGGTGATTTTTCTGCCTTCTTTAGCTGTCAATTACTGAAGGACATGTCTTGAAATTTTCAGTAATATTTGTGGAATGATGATTTTTTTCTTCAATTTCATGTTTTTTGTCCTATACAGTTGAGTATTTTCTGCAGTGAAATATGTATTAAGAACTATTAGTTTTTGTTAGAGAACTGCCTTTTATATCATTTTTATGATCACTGTAATCCTTGTTTACTTTAAAGTACAAATTGAATAGTGTCAAATTAATATAGTTTCAGCATGTTTCCTTAAGTCAATGCTAGACTAGTGCATCTGTTTGCATAATTTTAGTTTTAATCTATGTTTTATGTTTACATTGTGTGTTATGTTATTAAAAATATTTGCATAGTTTTCAACTAAATAAAAAATATTTAAAGAAAGTATTCCTGGTATAATGGCTTATTAGTTAAGGAATTCTGAAACAAGTGGCAGAAGCCCAATTGGAATTATCTAAAGAAAAGTAAGAAATTTGCCTGTGTAACTGGGAACACCAAGAGTAAAACTGAGCCAGATGCAAGTAGGGGTGTGAATATCATTAACTCTCTCTTTGCCTGTTTAGCTGCAGCTCATCTCCCTTTCGTCTTTCCTGTGTGTTTCTCTTGTTGGTGTGTGCTGTGTGAGTTTGGAAGTGACTGCACACCAATGTAAGTTATATATTAACAGTTTCATGACTGTTAAGAGTTCAAAGAAAAACATATATTCTTAGAATTCCAGAAGTGAACATTATTTGTGCTCATTAATTTCTGTACTGACACCTTGACCAGTGACAATTAATGCTTCAAGGTACTCTAAGAACATCATTATAATCTGTGATCTCATATTAGAAGGAAGAGACTGAAATGTACTCTGAAAGAAGGTGAGAAGGCGTATTAACCATGTAAAACAGTGGAGTCTAGAATTATTTGGCGACTTGTTCTCATATTCCTGGAATTTAAGTATTTACTACTGGAAGATTTGATTTGGCTTGCTAATAGATGATTATGAAGCATAAATTGACTCTACTCTTCTAAGCACTTTTTTCTTCTTATTTTAATTAGTGATTCTGGAATGAAAGGCCCAGAGATTGAAATCTGAAAACAATTAATGGTAATTCTATCTATAGCTGACCCTAATTATTTAGCTCAATTGGTTAGAACTGTGTGTTAATGAGGCAGCTGTGGTAGCTGAATCCTTGTGTGAACCACTAGTCTATTCTGTGCTAGAATACGGACTCTTTATTTTTCTTCTGAAAACACCTGCTTTCAGATGTGGGGCAAAACAAGTAAAGTTATTTAGCACAGCTTGGCAAACAACTGCACCATACCTCCTCATGAAAGTCGTCAATAGTCATTTATATTTATGAGAGACACCATGACTATTTTCATGTTAGATACTTGATTATATCTCAAGGCTGTCTGACTTATCATTGAAAGATGTTTATAAAGAATATTTCTTCTTGTCTCTGTGAAGTCTCATCATTTCAACCCATTCTTACGAGAATCAATAAAAATGAAAATTTAAACAAGGAAAAAAAATGATAAGTGTTAACATTAATGAGTGTTTTTGTTTCACAACTGGGTTTGAATCTTCTACATTAAATAAGAAATGTAGTTTTGTCTAGAGAGCATAAGACTTAAGAAAAGACACTGTAGAGTTGATCAGAAGAAAACTAACAACAACAAAAACAGCTGACCTCTTTTTAGCTCTTTCTAAAGATGAGGGATTATGGTAACTGTTTTCCATATATTAATTTAATATTCCCAGCAACCATTTTAAGTAAAATTCCATATTCCATAGCAAAGGGATTAGAATCAGCATAAGTAAAACTAACTTGTTTTCTGTTTTCCTATTAGAGAGGTTTGAATCCAGGTAATATGAATCCAGAACCCACACTTATCTGACATTCTACATTTTAAATTGTCTGACATTCTATTAATGCTTTATGGTTTAATAATCACAAGGTTGGAATTTACATTCTGAGTGACATTTCTGAACTATAAACATAATTATCAGAAAAATTATATTTTTTCAGTATGATTACATAGCTAAAGAACAAAGAAGTCATTTTTGCCAGAATAAAAGGACATCTCATAGACCTCAAAGGCAAGAATGAGAATTAGCCTCTTAACAAGGATGGCACCAGAAAGCAATCACAGACCTACATTATGCTCCTCCCCAGAACCAACTGATGCCTCATCTGTGCTTTTCCCTGGAGATAAGCACTTGTTCTCCTCTATTCCAATAGCTGGCTTTTTCTGTTCAAAATGCAATGGCCTCTGGCTTAAGCATGGATAGGATGTGTTTATTCAAGATCTAACAGACCCTAAGCAGGATGTCTAAGGCCAATCTAAATTCCTAGGAGAATGAATGAGTTCAAGGATTTTAAAATAGGAGGATTTTTCAAGAAGAAAATGTGTGGGCTAGAAGAATATGTTGGGGCAAAGTACATCATTTAGCCTCATCAGTGTAATAATCATGCCCTGTGATCAGGTTGATAATGTTATTGATTATAGAATAGCAGGAAAATCAAAAGAGTATATATTTTGTTTGAGAAGATGTAGGTTCAGATTGGCACTTTTCCACTTGCTAGCTGTGCTTTCTTAGGCTAACTTTATTATCTTTAACATTTCTTAATTTTATCATTTATTAAGTGACAGTGATAAATGCAGCCTATGCTTATCAGAAGATGACATGAAGTTATTAATACAAGTTTTCTCAATTAAGTGACAAGCAACTGTTCATCATTCTTTTTTGCAGGTAAATGAATCAATTTTATATTGCTTTCTCCCTGTCTCCATATATATTTGTATGTAAATATCTGTGTGTGTGTGTGTGTGTGTGTGTGTGTGTGTGTGTGCGCACGTCAGAGAGAAATGCCATTGATTATTGTGCATCTCATCAATTTTGTAAATAATTTTGAGGAGAACGGAGCACAAAGAGAAAGACAAGTTTTGTATAAATACATTGTCCTCTCTATCAGAATTGCAGGAATGTTTCAATTAGAAGATTTCATTTGTTAACTTTCTCTAATAATGCATGACTTGTAAGTGTTCAAGAGACTTGGAACAAAATATTGTCTTCCCTAAAAGAAGAAGCAGATAGATGTAGCAACTTTATCTATTTTCAGCAGAATTGAGCAGAAGAAAATAGTTTTGACCCTAAAGTAACATCTGTTTTGGAAAGCTAACAGCTTTCTGCCCCAACATGGAGGTTGCATCCTAATTATCTCCACAGAGGGAGACTGTAGAACTGTTCTGATAGTGGAGTAGAAGAGTCTGACGGTGAAATTTATTTAATGGAAGCCATGGTCGCTGTCACACAGATGCTTCCTATACCCAAAACTTTTTGTTTTCTACTGCTGGTCCTCTCAGGAGGGAGACTTTGTGATGGAGCATGATCGTCTGTTCCGGGAGTCGGGAGATCTGGCCTTTATCACCTGGCTCTTACTAGCTTTACAGACTTGGAGCCAGTTTACTTTTCCAGGCTTCAGTTTCTTCATCTATTTCAGTGGTGTTTTGTCTGTATGTGCTCTGTGAGTCAATTGGGTTACTGATAGGAAAATATACTCAAAAGGTCTATTAGAATACAGTTAATGAAAGGACTGTGTTCAGAGGTTATGATGGAAGTGAAGGAACCATGAGTCATGCCAAGGTACGGAAAGGTGAGGAGATAATGCTGCTGAAGGCCAGGAGACCTGGTCTGTGTGGCTGCTGCATGGTTGAGTTACAATTCTAAAAGGTAGGTGCTACTTTCAGGGTGGTAAAACATTTAGAGAACTCACTCTGAAGTTCTCGTCTCTGTTCCTCTGTTCTCATAGTTGTGCCTCAATTGGCTAAACACAACCAGAAGTGAGGTGAAAGGGAGGTGAGTAATGGAGTTCATGGAGTAGGCCTCCCAGGGAACAGAGGAGGTGAGAGAAAATCAGGGAGTGGAAGAGGTACCAGAAAGAGGACACTAGCAAGTTATACACACTTATAGATGCACGTAGTGTGGTTTTCCTATATATAGATAATTCTTGAATCATTTTCCATTAGTACATATTAATCATTTCCATTTTATGACATGTTCTCAGCTGTTTCATACATCATTAAAAATCTGTGTTATGTTTGCATGTGGTTTTTTACCTATGGGTTTGTGGAACCCCAAATATGACAATAGTAAGAGATGATAAAACTTTTAAGAGGTGGATCCTTGTAGCAAGTGGTTAGGTCATTAGGGTCACTGCTCCTCAAAGGGGTTAATGTAATTTTCATAGGATGCTAGTTGGTTTGCAAGACAGTGAATTGCTGTGAGACCACACCATGTGCTTGCTTTCTTCTGTTTTTGGTCTTTTTTCTTTTTTTTTTTCTTTTGAAGAGAATAAAATAAATACAAAATAAAACAGAATAGTCAATCAAAACAAAACAAAGAATGTGATATAAGACTTCAAAACAAAATAAAAAATAAATCAACAGTGGTTACCATGCTGCCCCTAGCTATCTTCAAAATAACTTCCCATACCATCAGGCATAATAAAATCAAACACAACAGAACAGAATAAAACCAATCAAAACAAAACAATGAAAGCAGTACAGGATGTCAAAAGAAGGAAGTTGAAATACCACAGTGGCTGCCATAACGCATATGGTTATCTTCAAAGTAGCTGTTTATATCATCAGACATAATCAAAACAAACAAAACAAAATAGAATAGTCAATCAAAACAAAACAATGAACGTCACACAAGACTTCAAAACAAATTGAAAGGAAATCAATAATGGCTATCATATGCCTCTTGTTCTCTTCAAAATAACTGCCCATACCCTCAGGTATAATGCAGTCAAATAAAACAGAATAAAATAAAACCAATAAAAAGAAAACAGTGAAAGCAATACAGGACTTCAAACAAGACTGTAGGAATACAACAGAGGCTAACATGGTGCATCTTATCTTCAAAGTAGCTGCTTATACCATCACACATAACAAAATCAAACAAAGCAAAATAGAA
>RJWT010025919.1:0-15993 GCA_004365215.1 Cuniculus paca | reverse complement strand
CCCATCCCATCCCATCCCATCCCATCCCATCCCATCCCATCCCATCCCATTGTATCCTCAGCATCATCACTGGCCCTCCTTGTGTGGAATCTTGCAATAGTCTTACAGCTGCCTTGATTCTCCTACTTTAACACATCCTCCGGCAGCTACTGCCAGAGTGAGCCGTTAGGGGATCGGGCAATGTGACACTCTGAATGACACTGCTTAGTGGCTTCCCCTGTCTGATGTACAGGAAACAACTCCTAGTGGCACCTAGAGCTCTCCAAGAAGGAACAGCATGCTGTCTCCTCTGCACACTCAGCCTGAAGGACATTGGAGCTACTCCTTTTTCTCACTGCAGCATTCTGTTTCATGTTTCTACAACTCAACACACTGTAGTCCCTTTGTCTGCAGGGCTCTTCCCCTTGCTTTGCTGCCTTGAGAGTTTGTTTTCCTACAAAGTCCAGTTGAAATAGTGTGGCCTCTGGGAAGCCATTCCTGACTACTGCTCTAGTCAGAGGTAATTCTCCTTTGTGCATGACCATTTAGCTCATGTGTGTTTCTATTGTTGCACCTAGCATTTGTGTGTGTGTGTGCGCGTGTGTGTGCATGCACATGCATGTGTGTGTGTATCTCTATGTAGTAAGGAATGCTTATGGGTTTGGGTGATATCCTCATCCTTGGGATTGGGCCTGCCCCTTCCTTATTCTGAGGTTTCAAACACATAGTAGATCTTCAAAATCATTTCACTAAATTGAATTAAATAACTAGTTCTTGACAGGGAACTGAGATCAACAGGTTCAAATGCTATCTTTCCGTGAGTTGCTTTTGAATTTGTGAAACAGTGAGACGTGCTTTGGCACAGCTGTCTGGCACACCTGGGTTAAGTTCTAGTGCAAACAGCTGCGTTGCTGTAACTTGCTGTAAAACACCCACTTCACACTGGGCCGTGTGCTCTGGAGCCCATGGAAGGCAGCCAAGCCCAGGGCTGGCAGCTACCTGAAAACACTTGGGTTAAGTTTCTATCACCATGGCAGTTAGGCAGTCCCTTGTAATAATTCCCTTTCCCTGGCAGCCTTGCAGTACAGGACGTATTCCAACAGGGAGCCCCCACTTGCCTCCTCAAACGTTTCCCTGCTGAGAGCTGCCCTGGATCGCCAGGGAGCTGCCTTGGAAATAACTTAAGGCCATCTTCCAGGCACGCCAGTGATAAATTACCAGTCACCTGACTGTGTACCAAGTCACTTGGGGGAAGAGAACTCCAAGCAAGGGTGTCATTGACTGTCTGCTTGTTTCTTTGTTCTTTTAAGTTGATCCCTTTGTCATCTTGCTACAGAAGGCTGGAAAGTGAAAGATCAGATCCCTATGAAGAGCTGGGCAAGGATAGAGTAGTAAAATGAAAAGGGTTGGCCTTGAACATGTTGAGGTTGATGCAGGAGAAAGCACAGTGAGTTGGAAGATGCCTGGGAATGGGTGTGGAGCCTTGTCTTAGCTTTAAAAGTGTGGATTGTTGACTCCAGATACTGTGTTTGTTGGTTGCCCATATTCTCTAAAGAGTAGATGGAGACATGCAGTTTCAGTCTTCCCTCTCCTCCCCACTTCCTTCTCTCTCCCCCTTCTTGAGTATTGGAACCACTTCTAAATCAGTGCTTTCCAATACTGCAGATTGGTGAGTGGTACCATCTGCTCATGTGTTTCTCTTGATCCCACAATTAGACTGAAGTGCTCTAATTGGAGGATCCACATCTCATGCACCTTTGTTGTGCCTAAAATGTTTATCATTCCTGATCTCACAAAATAACTCAAGGTTAGAGAAGCTTATGCATGAGTATTACAGGTGTGAACCCTCGATCATCCAGGGAAACTATCTCTGAAATGGGCCAGACTGGGCTAGAGATGGACCTCAGTGGCAGTGAGGAGACAGCACATGCTAAACCAGCAGAAAGTTCTGGGTTGGATCCATAGTGCTTCAAAGAAAGGCAGGGGCTAGGAGCAATATGGATTTTGGAGGAGAATCCTAATTTGTGGTAAAGAAGCATCTGTGAGTTTGTCCTATTTCTGTCTGTGGTGATGCAAGTACAATAATCAGAAGCATTAGAAATGACTAGACTTGAGAATAAAATAAAATGAATCACAACAGATAAAAAGATTATTGGTAGGGTATGTTACTAGAAAGAGTTTATTTTGCATGTACCAGTTTGGCAACAACATGGCTTTGGTGAAAAGTCTTAATAAAATGGCCCAAAGAGGAGGGAGACAAAGATGGCAGAGCAGTAGGCAGCAGAGAAAGGGCCTCTGACAGTCGCCATCCAGATGCTGGAATATAGCAATGTGAGGAAGACAAGAGGGAGGGAAGTGGGTCTCCTGGACCCAGGAAGGATCTGAGGCATGAATTGAAGCCCATGGAGAGAGTGAAGAGAAAGTTCAATGAAGGAAAAGGAAGCAGCGAGCAGCACCTTCTCCCTGAGACAGGACTCACTGCATGAGAGGAGTGGTTCAAACCTACAGACTCATGGTGATGGCTGGCAACCCTGGAGACCTCTGAGGAGAAGTGTGGTGGTGGAGGAGAGCAGTGGATGTGAAGGACTTCACAGGCTGGTGGTAAGTGCTGAGGGCTCAGTTCTCCTGTGAGAGAGTGATTGGCCTGGAGCCATCTTGGGGTTGGGCTGGCTGAGATTGGAACTCAGAGCTGCTGCTGCTGGCTCCATCCAGCAGCTCCCAGCTGGGCTCAGGCCCACAGAATGAGTTTGCTCTCAGCCAGAAAGTGCAGGCTCACTGAGATTATCCACTGTCCCACCAAAAAGCTACTGCTGGCTTGCTGGGATAGTTCAGCATGGACCAGGAATCCATCTCCACAGGTTGTCTACCAGTGGAAGCAGAGACAATCCTGAAAGTGGACTATTTTTCCTCCTCTCTCATTTGTTTTTTGTTGTTGTGGTGGTGGGTTTGTTTCTGTTTTTTGTCTTTTTTCCCTACTTCATTGTTTGATCTTGTTTTTATGAGTGTGAATGTAGTTTTTAGCCTCTTTGTTGTTGTGGTTCTGTTCTGTTGTGTTCTGTTCTGTTCTTTTTATCTCTTCCTTCTCTGTTTCCCTCCAGTTTCCTGCACCAGTTTTTTAAAGTTAGTGTGATTCCCTTTTGTCTTCCAACCTTACTTTTAATCTCTTCCTCTTCTTCCACTTCTCTGTTTTCTCCTTAACTCATTTAAAATTTTAAACCCTGAGGGAAAAATTGACACATTAAGGACTTGTATATTGTATATAATTTTCTGTTTTGTTTTAGATTTTGTTATATAGCCACAAATCTAGTTCATACAATTAAAAGTGGCAAATTAATGCTTAGCTCAGTTTGTCATTTTTATAGACTGTATTTGATGATATTGGCATCATTATAGCCAAAAATGACATAATTGTTCTAAACAATTGTTTGTCCTGGTATTCCATGATTGAGATAGACTAAGGGTCACAGAAAATACTGTGAAACAGTGCCAAAGAACCAAACAAGCAGCAACTTCTCATCTCCAAAAAATTGAAGAGGCAGGATCTTCCAACAGAGTCAAAACCTAAATACCAACTATACCTGGAAGATACCTCAGAGAAGTAATAATTACTTAACAGTCCTAAATACTGGCAATAAAGCAACCCACCACAGGCAATTTACAAGCATTGTTATAGTCAGGGGTCATGGGGAGAAAGACCACAATCAGGACACAGAATTTATAATATTATTTATAAATGGTTACCCAGTTGTTAGACATAAGAAAGTGCAGGAAATCTGTCCACAACACCAAAGTCTATACTGGAAAGGCCCATAGGCCAGCAGTGGAAGCTAGGAAGTCTATGCCAGCAGGATGAAGGATCTGTGCTAGTAGGTTGAGGGTTCTACAGTGGAGCCAAGAAGCAACGCTCAAATAAGAACCAGGGCTCCCAGCAAGCACCACAGCCATCCTCAGCGGTGACAAAGTCCCGCGCACCTTCAACTATGAGAACAGTCAAGTACATGCCAGGAAGCCAGTGTGACAACTTCTCCTGGAGTTTGAACAGCAACCATCTTCCCCTCTGGAGCCAGGAAGTGATGCTCAACACAAAGACCAGAGCTCTCCAAAGTGAACCACAGCCACTCTCAACAAGGTCCCAAGCTCCTCCGATGATAATGGCTGAAGTCATATTGGGGAGCCAGCATGACAAGCTTCTCAGGAGAACCAATGGCTCCAAACAGCAGCACTTAGGAGAACCCACAACACCTCTGCTCTTCCTCTCCACGTCTCTCTTTATGTTGGCAATCTTCCTCAGGTGGATTGTCTAAATGCGGCACCATGCCAATTTAATTCAGCTGGTGCCAAGTTGACCACCAGTTCTTAATCCATAACAAGCATCATCCCAGGAATTAAACTAACATAATGAAAGAAAATGAGAAGACACTGAAACAAGATGCAACCCCAGACATCCAGTTCACCAAAAGCAAACCCGGGGGCAATAATGTGGGACAATCTGAAAGTCTCTGACCAGGCCTCTCTGTAGTGGTAACAACAAAGCAATTGAATGGGGCTCTGGAAAAAATCAAATCAGAAATAATCTCTCAGATAACTGTAGAGATGGTGTCCAAAATAAAGACCATGCTTAGTGATGCTAGAGCAGATACAGACAAAAAAATAGACAAGCTCAAGGAAATTATGGAAGCTATGAATGTTTGGCATAGGAAAGAAATGGAATCCATAATGTAGATTCGAGCAGATATCCAGGAGAATAAACATTCCATTGAAAATATTCTGTAGTGGTTGCTTGATTGTGGCAGTTTGAGACATTTAGAAGCTTAACTAAATTGGCTTAGCAATTCTACACACCAGGGTGTAGAAGACCCATCCTAGGGTGGCTCATTGCCTGGATGGTATAAAAAGGAAAGGAGGAAGGATGGATGAGGTCTAAAGGAAAGCAGCCTTGAACCCAGATTGATGGAGCCCACAAAACTATCCTTCAAAACTGTTGGAGAAATAAGATACTTCCATGAGAAAGAACAGGACTGATTAAGAGAGATAAAGAAGGTCACTACATCCTTGTAAAGGGAAAAATCCAAGAGAAAGAGAGAACAATCATAAATATATATGCAGCAAATACCAGTGCACCCAACTATATGAAACAAATGTTAATGGGCATGAAAAATCAAATAAGCACTAATACAGTTGTACTGGGGGAATCCCAATATCCCATGGCCACAAAAAGACAGATCAACTAGATGAAAAAATCAACAATGAAATATTAGAACTGAACCAAACTTTTGAACAAATTTACTTAGCAGATGTCTACAGAGCGTTCCACCCCACAACATCAGAATACACATTCTTCTGAACTGCACATGGGAGGTCCTCCAAAATGGAAAACGTAATAGCTCATAGAACATGCTTCAGTAAATGCAAAGGAATTGAAATTATCTCATGCTACTATGAGACCACAGTGCAATGAAATTGGAAATCCGTGGCAAAATAAGCCACAAGAACTTCATAAACACATTAAAATTAAGCAGCACCTTTCTGAACAACCAATGGGTCACAGATAAAATTAAAGAAGAAATTAGACAGTTTTTAAAATTGAACAATAATGACAATACATTATACCAGCACTTATGGGACACAATGAAAGCAGTCCTAAGAAGGCAATTTATAGCAGTAAGTGTACATATCAGGAAAACATATCAGCAAGCACATTTAAACAACTTAATTGTAGGGGCTGGGGATCTAGCTCAGCGGTCTAAGCGCCTGCCTGGCAAGCGCAAGGTCGTGAGTTCAATCCCCAGTGCCATAAAAAAAAAAAACAAACAACTTAATTGTGAACTTCAAACTTTTAGAGAAAGAAGAACAAGTTAAGCCAAAAACTTGTATGAGGGAGGAAATTATAAAGATCAGAGCAAAAATGCGTTGGAGACTAAAACAACAATACAAAGAATCAATGAATTAAGAGTTGGTTCTTTGAAAGACTAAATAAAATTGACCAGCCTCATCAAAAAAAGAAAGAGAAGACTCAAATTCATGCAATAAGGAATTAAAAGAGTAAAATCATAACAGGCCCTGCAGAAATCCAGAAGATCATCTATACCTACTTTGAAAATTCATATTCTAATAAAATAGAAAACGCAGGAGAAATGAACAGATTCCAAGATACATATGAATTACCAAAGCTGAATGAAGAAGATATAAAAACTCTATGTAATTAAAAAATCTACCAGCAAACAAAGCCCAGGCCCTGACAGATTCATTGCTGAATTCTATAAGAAGGCCTAACACCACTATTTCTCAAACTCTTTAATGAAGTTGAAACGAAAGGAATACTTGTAAATTCATTTCTGGAAGCAAGCATCACCGTGATACCAAAACTAGAGAAGGACCCAACTAAGAAAGAGAACTACAGGCTGATTTCCCCAGTGAACATAGATGTAAAAATCCTCAATAAGATACTGGCAAACAGACTGCAGCAAATCATCAAAATAATTATACACCATGACCAAGTGGGATTCATCCCAGGGATGTGGGGCTGGTTCGACATACGTAAATCGATAAATGCAATATATACCATATTAGCAGAGCCAAGGACAAAAATCATATGATCATTTCAATAGATGCAGAGTAAGTTTTTGACAAAGTCCAGCATCCATTCATGATAAAAACCCTACAGAAAAGTGGAATAGATGGTCTTTATCTTCAATCTGATAAAAGCCATATGTGACAAACCAACAGCCAACATCATACTAAATGGACAAAAACTGAAAACTTTCTCTCTAAAATCAGAAACAAAACAAGGATATCCACTGTCTCCACTCTCATTCAACATAGTCCTGGAAACTTTAGCCAGGTAATTAGACAAGAGAAAGAAATAAAAGGAATAAAGATAGGAAAAGAAGAAGGTAATTGTCATGAATTGCAGATGACATGATACTCTACATAGAAAACCCCAAAAACTCCACTAAAAGAACTGCTAGATTTAATAAGTAAATTTAGTACCATAGCTGAATATGAAGTCAATACTCAAAAATCAATAGCCTTCCTGTCCATGAATAATAAACTCACTGAGAGAGAAATCAGGGAAACAACACCTTTCGCAACAGCATCCAAAAAAATTGAAATACCTAGGATTCAATCTAAGGAAGGATGTAAAAGACCTCTACACTGAAAGCTGTAGTACTCTGCAAAAGGAGATTGAAGATGATATCAGAAAATGGAGAGACACCCCTTGCTCTTGGGTAGGAAGATCCAATATAGTGAAAAAGGCCATAGTCTCAAAACCGTTATACAGATTTAATGTAATTCTGATCAAAATTCCAAAAGTATATCTCACAGAATTAGAAAAAAAAATCCTCAAATTCATCTGGAACCAGAAGAGACCTAGAAAAGCAAAGGCAATCCTGGGCAACAAAGGCAAGACAGGGGACATCACAACCCCTGACTTGAAATTATACTATAAAGCTACTGTGATAAAAACAGTGTGGTACTGGCAAAAGCAAAAACAAAAAAACAGACCTGAACATCTGTGGAACAGGTTATAAGATGCAGAAACAACTCCAGACATACTAAGCCACCTTGTCTTTCACAAAGGTGCCAAATGCATTCACTGGAAGGAAGATAGCCTCTTTAATAAATGGTGCTGGAAAAACTGGCTATGCACACGCTGAGGATTAAAGTTGGACTCACAGCTTTCACCATGCACTAAACTAAATTTGCAAAGATCTAAATGTTAGAAACATTAAATCTGCTGGAAGATAGAATAGGTTAAACTCTTGAAGACATTAATATAGGAAAAGACTTTATGAATAAAACGCTGATTGCACAGGAATTATCACAAAGAATCAACAACTGGGATCTCATCTTATTAAAAAGTTTTTGCACAGCAAGAGAAACTACCAACAGAGTGAAGAGACAACCCACAATGTGGGAAAAAATGTTTGCCAGCTGTTCCTCAGACAAAGGATTACTATTGAGAACACACAAAGAGCTAAAAAAAATCTGACTTCCCAAACATAAAGACCCATTCCAAAAATGGGCATCTTAGATGAATACAGACTTCTCAGATGAAGAAGTACGAAAGGCAAATAAATACATGAAAAAATATTCAACATCACTGGTCATTTAAGAGATGCAAATTAAAACAACATTGAGATTCTGCTTCATCCTTGAAAGAATGGCTATTATCAAGAAATCAACCAATAATAAATGCTGGAGGGGCTGTGAGGAAAAAGAAACCCTTCTCCACTGTTGGTGGGAGCGTAGACTGGTGCAACCACTCTGGAAATCAGAGTGGAGATTCTGCAAAAGACTAGAGTTGGAGGTCCCATTTGACCCAGTTATTCCCCTTCTGGGTATTTTCCCAAAAGAATTAAAAACATTGTACCACAGCGATATAAGCACACCCATGTTTAGGACAGCACAATTTTTAATAGTTGGATTTTGTAAACAACCTAAGTGCCCATCAATCGAAGAAGGGATTAAAAAAGATGTGGTATTTTTATACAATGGAGTACCACTCAGTCATAAAGAAGGATGAATTTGAGACTTTTATAGGAAAATAGATGCAACTAGAGACCACACTCATAAGTGAAATAAATCAGACTTGCAGGTGTAAACATTATTCTGTCTCCCCAGTATGAGAAACTGAAAGAAATAATATGTGCATGTGTGCATATATATATATATAATGATAGTAAGATAGTTATACTACTAATTTCTCTTAGTTAATTGAAAAGAAAAGTTTTCACTAATATTGTTTGGACAATTAAATGCAGATATCTTGTACTCTGAGTAACTAATTTAAAGATAACAATATGCAATGTATTAACCATTGTTATACTCTAATTATGTCATTTTGAAATTTTGTTTTGTTTTTTTCTCTTTAAAAAAATAATGACCTAGTGAGTGTGAGGCATTATGTTGGGTGTTATTACAAGGGGGAAACCAATGAGCATACTTGGGAGTCTGTTTGTAAAAGTTTTCTATAAGGAAATGTAGTGCTACAGAAAGGAACGGTGCCCAAGCACAGATCTCAAGCCACATGGCAAGGAGGGCATCTCTGGTGGGTTGCATGGCCATCTGTGTCCTAATGGGTCTCCGAGGTCATTTGTCAACTAACGAGGCTGATAAAATACAACAGGCATATGGTACTTAGCAGTCATTCTCTTCCTTTTACAAGATACCAGTGCCACCTTACTGCCAGCACATGCAACAAATGCTTCCAGCCCTGCATCAGAGCAGGAAGCCAGCTTGTCATGTAGGTGTCAGAGTCCATGCCATGATTGTCAAAAATATTGTAAATATTAGTGCCAGGCCAACCTCAGAAGTGTTGGAGAGTTAGTCTGGGAAAAGATCCAAAATTTTGTGAGCTTATATAAACACTTTTGATCTTGAAAAATTGGTCTGCAAAATCTTGCAAGGGCAGGTTCTCTTCCAAAGTTGTGGTTTTATTTTGGTTTGGATCACCTGAAATGATTTTTTTGGGGGTGAAATTTCACTACTTACTACTTTTTATTTTTAGTATTCTGACCAAAGTAAAACACACCAAGACATATGTGTTTTATTAAAAAATGATTTCCATTTTGTAGAAAAATGATTGATCTTTGAAAATTGAGCAGGAATGTACTCATCAATCCTTGTTCTATTGAAATTAATTCAGCATTTTCAGTGACTTTTAATGTGTGCATTATATTTAGAAGGAATATAAATATGTATTGAAAAGATCATTACAAGTATTGAACAGGTGTGAACTCATTTTAAAGCTTACACAATATGTTACCACTGGGGTAGTGCATTTAATTTATGCTTATTTAGATATTTGTAGTATTTCCTATAACAGTCAAACACAATTTGTGTCTGCAGAGTATATCAAGTCTATCACTTATCATCAATACCACATTTCTCAAGCCGTAGCTGTACAAAATTCTGTAAATGCTAGAAAAGACCCTACCACGTTTCAGTTTAAAATCTAGTGAAATCTAGAGGACAGCTACAGTGCAGAATTTCTCAGATTTGTTCTTTGGAATACAGAGACACGACAATATGAAGAGTGTTCTGTGGTAATAATTTATGGATCTATAGTCCAAGCACATTTCTTTTCTATGTGAGTTTTAGAATCTTTAAAATGCAAACGTTCGTTTCATTTTCCAAGTAGAGGGTCATCCTAAGAGACTGGACGTTCATGAATAAAATTTTGAGGCACGCTAACATAGTGCCAAGTGTACCACAATTGCGGGAAGAACTTTTCGGCACATGCTGGTTCTGCCACGTACTCGAAGGGTGATTGGGAGGAAAGAGGCCACGCTTTCAGACAAGCAGATTGGATGGGAAGAGCTTTCTTTTCCTTTAGCATTTCATGCTGTTTCTACTCTAGGACTGTGCCTTATTTTCTTTATTCCTTGGAGGACTAGCGTATTGCTTATGTTTAATAGGGCTTTGATAAGTATTAATTAAGTTGAATCTAGTCCTTTAAGTTTTAGAAATTAATGATTCAACTGACTTTTTACTCATTGTACTACCTTGAGAAATCATTTATTCCCTGCAGTTCAGTTTCCTTGTGTACAAAATTCAGGCACTTTATCCTTGGATTTTTAAGTCTTTTTTATTATTAGTGATATTATTAAGATTCCCAGCACCACATGAATCTTTCTTCAAATTAAACCTTGTACAAATTCAACCTGTAAAACAGACGGAAAGTGGGGCGGAGAGCCTCGGGCCAGCACAAACTGCCTCCACCCTCCCCTGTCCCGTCTACTCGGACTCTTCCTCCTGCTCGTCCGCAGAGTCTGTCCTCCGACTAGCAGCGAATAATCGGAAGAACACTGGGCACGTCATCTCAGAAGCTTCTTTAGAACATTCTAGATTTTTGCAGAGAAACATAGAATTCTTTTGCATGTGCTAATAAACGTTGGAAGAAATAAAAAGTAGTTACGTTACCCTGGCTACCTGGAAAGCAATTTACCCTTCTTATGAAGCAACCGCAGTCTGAAACGGTTGCAACTGAAATCAGACAAACACTAACTCTGAAAATGATCTCCGTGAGAGGCTCGTGCCTGAAGCCAAGCTATTGACGAGGCACAGCAGGAGGATCACGGGTTTGAGGTCGACCTAGTCAGTTAGTCAGAGTCTGCCTCCAAAACAGAAATGAAAAAGGGCCGGCTGTGTAGCACAGTGGTAGACCATTTGTCTAGCTTGCGGGAGACTGTAGGTTCAGGCCCCGGAACACACACACACATACACACACACACAGACACACACACACTAACACAAGCGCTGCCAAAGCTTGAAAATTCCAAAGTTCAGATTTTGCTTCAGTAACATATTGGAAAATTTAAAGTTTTAATGTCATTATTTGGTAATGGTTATAAATTTATGAGAAATGTATAGCCTAGATTGAAATCATTATTGCATCATCCTGCAGTTTCATAGGTCCTCGTCACCATAATTCATCAGTTTATTAATTGGCGGAGCATGCATTGGGGAGTAAACATTTATTTTAGCGTTTCAATGATATTCAATGAAATGCTAGTGAAAAAACACTCCTGGGAAACAAATAGCTCTGAGAAATCTTCAAGAAGAGTTTCAATGACCCTTTTTTTTTCTTTTTTTTTGGTACTGGGAATCAAACTCAGAACCTTGTACTTGCCAGGCAGGCGCTTATGCCACTGAGCTTTATCCCTGGCTCCTCAGTGACACTTTTATAAGAGACAGTACGGCTTTCTCTCTGGTGTGCACCTTTTGTTTGTTTATTTATTTATTTATATTATCTCCGCGCACAGTATGTAATGTTTACATTGCTTATGGGATTGGTCCATGGACACAACATGGCTTTGTTCCTGTTTTCATCTCTGTTCCCTCTCCTCCCTCCTCCCTGCATCTCTTGATCCTTTTCCCACTTGAGAAAGATCTATCTCCCTACTTCCTACTACCTATTTTTTATTTTTTTGGTTCCAGGAATTGAACTCATGACCTTGTGCTTGCCAGGCTGGTGCTGTGCCACTGAGCTATATCCCCAACCCTGTGGTCTTTTTAAAACAGGTAAACAAGGCTGACCTGTCCAAATCAGACTCTTGGGAGGAGGCAGCTCTGGAGGCTCAAGGATGACAGTGGCTGATGCAGTGGTGAAGCTAAGGGCCACTGGCTCGCTTCTCCTCATGTGCACGCCTAGAGCCTCTGCCGTCCTCCCTGCAGACAGACAGGCGGGAAAGCAGGACTGGGCGCATCGTGGAAGCAATTGACTTTATCAGCTAGGTTTTCTCAACTGCAGGTATCAAATTTACATTATGAGCTCATTAATTTAAAAAAACAAATGGTGTGG
The DNA here is from genome assembly GCA_004365215.1 of Cuniculus paca. NCBI lineage: Eukaryota > Metazoa > Chordata > Mammalia > Rodentia > Cuniculidae > Cuniculus > Cuniculus paca. The sequence continues at coordinate 3,707 of RJWT010025919.1, read as the reverse complement.
CCCTCTGTGGATGATATTTCTGTATGAGAATTTGTGCAGCTGTGTGTTTATGAACACAAGGAGGGGTAATGGGTCATGCTGGGGAAATATTTTGTTCTACAGGTACGATAATATTTGAAGTAAAAGTTTTAAAAGTGGAACCGAGCAAAAATGGCATGCAGTTGTATCTAAATTGAGGAACAAATCAAAACAAAAACTATCCACATTTGAGATTAAGTAGGAAAGGCAAAGTGATTTAATTTAAGAACAAATAAAATAATGCATTTATAAATTTCAATCTGGAAGTGAAAACAAAATGACAATATAAACCCCAATAAACAAAAACTGGATGTTATTTTGGTGGTAAGAGGCAGAGGTAAAGTGGTACAATGTGGTGCTTTGCTGAAAACACGATAAGGAGTACAGTAGTCACTTTTCCTACTGTTGGACACAATTTAAAGCAGGAGACTTGGTCCACGGTCAGCCGGCTCCAAGGCAGTGACATTACGGTGAGGGGGATGGTAGAGCAAAGCTGCTTAGTTCACAGTGGCTGGGAACAGAGCAAGAAGGAATAGGTGAGGGACCTCATGTAGTATACAAGGTCACACTTCCATGGCACACCCAGAAGTGTGCTCCAGTAATCCCCTGGGGGGCTACTAAGCCGATCAAATCAACACAATCAAGCTTACACCATGTCACAACCCTCATCAACTTGACACCCAAACACAGCTCCTTAAACCATATTTAATCTCCAAATAAACACAAGCTCATAGTTTAGCGTGACATGATACAACTATCTTGCATACAAATGAAAATGCAATAATCTCTTCTCCAAAGTCTCAACAGTTTCAGCACTTCTCAACCGTTTTAAAAGTCCAAGTGCAAGTCTCTTCTGAGATTCAAAGCTAACTCTTAGCTGTGAACCTCTGTAAGAATCAAACACAAGTCTGTAATCCCTAAGTACAATGACCAGGGCAAACAGTCCCATTCCAAAAGGAGGAGTAAGGAGACAGAAAAACATCAGAGCAAAGCAAGACTGAAAGCCAGCAGGGCAGACATCAGTTCCATATCTAGCACCTGGGGTATAGTACAGTGAGATGTGAGTTTAAAGCGCTCAGGAAGCTTCTTCCTATGGCCTTCCTGGATGCAGCCCACATGACTCTCTCTTGGGCTGGCTCCACTCACAGCCCACAGGACTCTGCAGATGTTCCAGAATCCTGCTCTCTACAACTTCCTGGGGTCTCCCTGTACCTTGGCTTCATTTTCACAGCTTTTCACACTACCTGAATTACCTGAATGAGCTTCTTGCCTGGTCTTTCAGGCCTTTCTTCGAAATCTAGTTGGAAGCTTCCCCAAACCCACAACTATTACATCTTGCATGCTAGTAAAATCCCTCAGAGGATGCCACGGTCTGCTGTCAGTGGGAGCATTAGCAAGGGTCCCTTTGGCCGTGGCTAGGGCAGTCTCTGAGTGCTTGGATGGCTAAGCACAGTGAAATGAATCCCAAGGAACTAGTTTCCTAGGAGGCCTTTCTTAAGCAGGCATCCTAAGGATTCTTTTGTCAAATGAAATGTTTACACTTCTGCATTACTGAACCTGAAATGTGTGGGGTCTTGCTGATTTCTAAAATGTTCTTGAGACATCTTTCTTCTTGTTTCTGTACAAAGTACTCAGTTCCTTTTTAATGTGATAATCTCTTCAGCAACCATATTACTTTTAGATCCAAATTTACACATGATTCCCTACTGGGCAAAAATTTTAAATTTTTTGATTATTCTGCTCCACCTTTTCCTCAATTTTCACAGTAAATCTGACTAAAACCAGACAGCAGTACCTTTGCTACAACCTCAACACTGGGTTGCCTTATAATTTCTCCCACCAGATTAACTAGTCCATCACCTTTAGCCTCAGTCTTCTGCAAAGTCTCTTGACACGCACCAAGTGTAGACAAATTTCTGCCAGCATGTAACACACAAAGCCTTTAGTCCAACTACTGATGTAATCTTTGTTCCTGACTGAAAGCACCTAGGCCTTTACAGTATGCATTCCTGTGAGCATTCTGGCCCTTTGAGCTCTGACCAGAACCACTCATCAGGCTCTGCTTATAGCATTCTAGGGCTTCTCTAAAACACATCTTCAAATTTTTCCAAACTCTTCTTGCAAACCAGTTCCTAGGCTGTTAAAACCATGATTATGGACAGTCACACAAAAGAACCCGCTTCTCCAGTACCAACTTTCTCATTGCTAGACCTCATACCCAACATCCACAATTTAAAGGAAGAGATGCTTCATTTGGATCCCATTTGATGGGGATTCAGCCCACAGTTGGCTGTTTCCAAAGCAGAAACATCATGGTGGAAGGATGTGGTACAGCATAGCTGCTCAATCCCCAGTGACTAAGAAGCACAGCAGGACAGAACCAGAGAGGAGGGGGTAAAGGACCAGACAGAGCATCAGGGTCATGCCCCAAGACCCACCCAGACACACCAGAGGTGCTCCACCAAGCTCCTGGGTGGCTTCAATCAAGCTTAACAGTAACAGGGGGAATTTAGAATCAAAATAAATAAATAAGTAAGTAAATAAATAAATAAATAAATAAAATTGTGTAGGATCTTAACAGTCTCAATACCCTACTTACTGATGGTGCATTAAGCCCATTTCTGGGCTTTGTAGCTCAAAACAAGTAACTTTCACTTTTGAGAGACAGAGAACTTGGAGATTCTTCAATGGTGATAAAAAAGGGCAGGAAACATATCTTTGGAAGAAAAGATTAAGAAAATAGGCCTTAATTTAGAGGAAAGTGAAAGGATTATCCCCCTAAAAGTGTCAATATTTATATTATTTTAAAGACTTCTGTTTCTTGTTCCAGATTGTTTCATTGAAAATTTCCTTTCAGTGGATGATCACTAACATTTCATAACATTTCCTCATCTAATTGTAAATAATCAAAAACAGTAAATAAAGTATTTTCCAGAGGTATCACCCATAGGTATCATTAATTATTTGGGTTGAATACAGAATTCTAACTTCCTGGGTGATGAGAATTGAAATGTTTATACCATGTTACATCTTTAATGGTTAGGTCTGCTCTTCGATGTTCTATTTGGATATTGTATCAAGTTAATTTTTCTGTATCAATATTAAAATATAGTAGTGGAAGAATAATTCAGAAATTTACATTAAAAATGTAGCATGTATAAAATATTCAAAACAACCCCGGTCTAAGAATTAATTAGATGAGGAAGCACCCAAGAGAATTACAGCTAGTGTTCTACGAATGCATACAATATGGTTGAATGAATGGAGAGTGGTATTTACAGGTAAGGGTCAGGAGTAAATCTTGGTTCTTGGCCTTTGGCATTGAGTCAAATAGTTAAAATTCTCTGAATCTTAACACTACCATCTGTAGAGTAAAGATACCAATATAAATTCATAAGGTTATTCTTAGTAAATGAAATAAAACTGTTTATAGGATTGTTGTAAGAATGAAATCAGAAAATGCACATAATATATTTCAGCAATTCCTGGCAGTAACCTCATAATAAATGTTAAGCATTATTATTATTTTTATTATTATTATATGAAAAAAATCTAACACTCTGCCCATCTCATAGTGAAACTCAAAAATATTGGTGAAAAGTGAACCTAATAAAACAGATAGAAAAGAAATGGTAGGATTCTTCAAGATGGAAATGGAAGCATTAAAGGGAAGCCTATTAGATGTGTAA
>RJWT010025918.1:0-15983 GCA_004365215.1 Cuniculus paca | reverse complement strand
AACAACTCAAGGAATTCATGACCACCAAACTAACTCTACAAAGAACACTAAAGGACATTCTAAAGAGATAAAAAGGACCATGGTCTCAGGAATAATGGCAGAAGGGGACCACCAAGCAGGGGCTGTTGATTGAATGGAGAGGAAAAATAGGGAGCCAATGGCAGGAAAATAGCATGGCAGAGACAATGCAGTGCAAGAGGGCCATAACTATTAACGTAGATGGCCTCAATGCACCAATAAAAAGAAACACAGGCAGAGTGGATCAGGAGACAGGATCCATCAATATGCTCTATGCAAGAAACACATTTAACTAGAAATAAAATTCATAGACTGAAAGTCAAAGGAGAGAGAACAATGCCCTATGTGACAGGGAACCAGAAAAAAAAGTAGAATGGATAATTGCAGAATGGATAAGAAAGACATGGCATTTTATGTGATGGAAACCTACTCAGCTATAAAGGAAGATAACCTCAAGGCTCTTATAGGTGTATGGAGGCAACTTGAGATCATGCTCATGGATGAAATGGTTCAGAGTTACATAGATGAATTTCATGTTGTCTCCCTAGTATAATAAACTAAAGGAGTTAGTGGGATCCAAAATGCACAATACATATTGGGAAAGTCAAAGGGGAGGAATTATCTAAAAAGGGAAGAAAGTGGCCACCCAGTCTATTATCATGATTTGAAACTAATATTGTCTTCTGATTAGTTTTGTTTTATTCTGTTTTGTTTGATTATACTTGGTGGCATGGACAGCTATTTTGAAGATAACAAAATATATAATTGCAGCCATCAAGGATGTCCAATTATTTTGTTTTGAAACCCTGTATTGCTTTCATTGTTTTGTTTTGATTGATTTTACTCTATTCTGTGTTGTTTGATTGTATTATGTCTGAAGGTGTAGGCAACTTTTTTTTTTTTTTTTGCAGTACTGGGGATTGAACTCACAACCTTGCACTTGCTGGGCAGGCACTTAAACCGCTGAGCTAGATCCCCAGCCCTTAGGCAACTATTCTGAAGATAACAAGAAGCATTATGGTAGCCCTGCTGTTTTGCTAGGATCTTGAAGTTCTGTATTGCTTTCATTGTTTTGCTTTGTTTGTTTTGTTTTGTTTTGCTGGTTTTATTTTGTTCTATTTTGTTTGATTTTATTTTTCCCTGATAGTATGAGCAGTTATATTGCAGATAACAAGAGGCATTATGGTAGCCATTATTGATTGCCTTTTACCCTGTTTAGAAGTCATGTACCATGTTCATTGTTTTGTTGTGATTGATTCTATTCTGTTTTATTTTGTTTGGTTGTATTCTTTTCAAAATAAAAAAAAAGAAAACTATGGTGATTGTTTAAATTTTAAAAATGTATTAAAGTAAAAGACACATTGCCATTAATCTTCCTTACAATACTCCCCTCACTTTGAACAGACTTTACTCCATTTTTCTTGCCACTTTCTGAAGCAGTTCTGGAAGCCCTTTTGTGAGCATCTTTAGTTGCATTGTTGTGGCTGTCTTGATGTTCAATCAATTAAAAATCGTTTTCCTTTCATGGTCATTTTGACTTTGCGGAAGAGCCAGAATTGCACAGTGCCAGATCTGGTAAATAAGGTGAATGAGGGCGCACTGCAGTGTTTTTATGAGTCTGCTTTTCTGCTGGATGGCACTTGGCAGCAGCATTCATTGAAATGTACTTAGCATTTTTGATCACACCATTTAAAGATGCTTGTAAATGAAAACTATAAGTTATTTAATTGTTCCACAGTTCAACTTGCATGATGCAATAGCGTTTGTTTTTAACAAAAGATGTTTGAGTGAAAGGAGCTGACATCTCCTTTGCAAGGAAGAGGGATGTTAGAAGGATGAGGAAATTTGATCTGTACACGATTTGGGAATGGATATGGTTCAAGGTTTTATATAATAATCTTAACAATTAACCAGTTCTGTTTTTCTCCAGATATGTTTTTTCTAACCAACCTTATGATTAACATTTGGGTTACCTAAATAAAGTGATATTTAAAAGTCAGTGTCCTAGAGAGTAGATATTAATATTTTAGTCACTGAAAATATATATTTTATATAAAAATTAAAGGTGATTCTTTATATTTTAATTGTTTACAAGTGTCCTAATTGTGCCTTAACATTTGAATTATAAAAACTGAGTACTGGAGTTACCTAGAAGTGATCCTTCTAAAAAGTTTTCCCCAGAGTTTTTAACTGAGAAGCCAAAATCTTGTCTTAATAGCTCTATATAGGTAGATGCACCAGTGTCTGGCACAAAGCTTTGCAGTGTGAGCACAGCTGATAAGGAAATGTGCAATGAAATATGCTTACAGTCAGTATCTACTGTTCAGAATTACTGCCATGAAGACTGCATCTTGAGGAGGCAAAGAAAACTTAGACAAGTATTACCATTTCCTTTTCTCTAAAGTGGAGATGATTTTATCTACCCTGTGGATTTGTTGTAAACATTATATAACTCAAAGCCTCCAAACACAAAGTAATGATAAGGAGGTAGAAAGATTAGTTATCCCCATTTGATCAGTACACATTGTATTCATGTATTGAAAGATCACTCTGTACCTCATAAATATATAAAATTATGTTAATTAAAAATTTTAAAGACTACTGAAGCAGGTGGCAACGCTAACAACATATACACATCCGTATAGCTGCCCCCTTTTTTCTCTGCCCTCTACCCTGTCTCCTGTGCTTTCTTACTTCTAATTTTCCAAAGTAGAAAATATCCTGTGATAATTAAGTTAACAGTTTGTAACTGACGACTATATTAAGGTATGTGGAACAAGTCTACTTTTTGTTTTTCTGACCTGAATGGTTCCTGTGTTAGTCAGATGTCCATTGCTGTGACAAAATACCTGAGCTAATCAACTTACAAGGTGGAAAAGTTTATTATGGCTCACGGTTTTGGATGTTTCTTTCCATTGCTGACTGGCTCCACTGTTTTTGGACTCCTGAAGATGCAGAATATCATAGCGGGAATGATATGGCCAGGCTGGTCGATTCATGTCTGAGAAACGAAAGAAGCAAGAAATGATGGTGTCCCCAAATATCCTTCAAGGATCTTCCCATAATCCAATGATTTAACTTTCTTCTAATGAGTCAGCACTTTCTAAGATTCTACCTCCTCCAAATACTGCCAGGGCTGGTGACCACGCCTTTAGTATATGGACCTCAGGGGACATTTAGATCCAAAACACAGCACTGTTATGTTTGTTTAACTGAAAGGAGTCAGTACTCAGCAGCAGCCAGCCTTCTTTGGGCACTGCTACTTTTCTGTACTCTCATAACTGGTCTTCCAAGAGGCCTGCTGGTTTCTTTTGCTGAGTTTGTTGTGGGGAAGAGGCCATACATAGAATCCCTGGAAAAAGCATTTGAATGATTCCCCTGTAACTGCACTTTCTGTCACTGCTTTGAGGCCTCTGAATATGGATGCACTCAGGGAGCACAGGTTTAAGTGTATATTTTTCTAGGGAGCAGGTCTGTAGCTTCCACAACACAGTGAGTATTAAGGACCATTTGTTTTGGACATTATTGGTCTAAAGTTTGATATTTTTTTCAAGGAGCTCTTTCCTCAACTACTGAACTAGATAACTCAGAAAAATTACTTAGTTTGGAGAGGTTGTTTTTGTTTTTCCTCTCAAGATTTATTGTTAGTAAAAATATTGCAAATAATGAAGAAAATTTTATTCCATCATCTAGTATGGCAGATGACAAACACAGCCAAGACATTCTATTATTTGGCTACTTTCATGCTATGTCAGAGTTGTTGAGACAGAGACTTGCCAACAGTATCATGGTTATTATTTGGCTTTTTGAGGAAAAGTTTGCCAACCCCTGACCTAAAATTATCTTTATATTATCAACAGAACATACACACTGTAAAGCATTGTGCCAGTGCATTTATCAAAAGACATTATTTTAAGCCCTTAATAACTTATTTCCAGAACCAGACAATACTTCACCTTTTTATTCAGGAATTGAAATATTTACTCATAAATAATTTATGTCCTCACAACTTTGGTGACAAGCCTATTTGAAACCCAATGGAAAACAAAGACATTGAAGATAATTCATGTATTTTTAAATAAAGGGGATGTTTGCTTATAAAAATTTTTAATGGTACAAAAATGCATAATGTAAGAAGTAAAAAGTTCCTTTTGAGGTTACTCCAATCTTACCTACTAAAACATTCATTATATTTTTTCATGCATTTTCAAGATTAACTATATTCTTTTTTAATTATATTGCTTTTATATTTTAAACTATAGTTTCTTTTTTAAATTAAAAAAGGGTAGCAATATATAAAACTTACTTTTTATAGCTTGGATATATTTCTGCTGTTTTGAAATTTAAAAAATATGTTTAAACTTATGGATTATTTCATTTTACCTCAAAATATTTCTTGAGTTTATTGGAAAGTAATTTGCATAAAATAGAATACACCCATTTTTAAATGCATATTTCTATTTCTTTAGTAAATTCATAAACTTGTGCAACCATTACCACAATCTGATTTTAGAACATTTCTATCACCCCCTGAAGATTTCTCATGCTCATTTGCTATCAATTTCTATGTGAATTCCTTGTCCTCAGACAATAGACCTTTTGTTTCTATAGATTTGCTTTTTCTACACATTCACATATACAAATGGGATAATATATGAGTTTTTGTATTTTGTTTCTTTTGCTTAGCATGATTAAGTGATTTAAAGGTAAAACAGGGTGGTTGAATAACCTAAAATACCTTGATTCTTTTACTTAGTTTGCTCCAGTTACAATGTTTGTTTCCTTTCCTTTGGAAATTAGTCTTTGAGAAGAAATGACCAGCAGTACTAGGTGTTATGATTTATAGCTAGATGTCCCTCCAAAGGTTCATGTGCTCATTGGAGCAGCTTTTAGGAAGTGACTGGATCATGGCTGTGTGATACTCATCACTGCATTAGTCCACTGATGGGTTTATAGCTGGGCTTGATGTTGGGACATGAAGCCTGGTGGGAAGAGGTAGCTCACTGAGGATGTGGCCTGGAAGTAAACATCCTTCTTATTGTCTTGATTTCCCTGTGCTTCCTGCCGGCCATGCCATAGACTGTGTCTCCTTTGTAATCCTCCTTTGCCATGCCACCCTGCCTTGGAACCAACTTATTATAGACAGAAACCTCTATAAACTGTGAGCCAAAATAAACCTCTTCTCCTTTAGCTTGTGAGTGTCAGGTATTTTGTCTGATCAATGAGAACATAACTAACACACTAGGAAACCTTTGGAGTCCTAATAATTCTTCATTTCCCCCGCTGGTATGGCACATATGGCAATGCTGATATTTGTGCAGAATCACAGAAAAAGCTCTGCGCTTCTGAGGTCACAGGTGCAGGTGTTTCAAGCCCTGTCTGGCCACTTTGAGGTGGATATTTGCTGCTATTCCAGCATGTTGTGCTATGCAGAGTAGGAATATCTCCTGCAAATCTTGTGCCTTCTAAGTGTTCTTAGGAATATGTTGTGTGGGTCCAGCTTCAGAATCCCTTTCTCTGCCTGGCTCCTATGTGATAATGATGGCTAAAAAACTCCTCTAAAATAGTTTGATCCAGTGACAAACAGAGTTATTTTCCTGTTTACAATGTCAGAAGATGTCAATTTACCTATTCTTTTTAAACAGCTGCATAAAATTCCAATGCTTTATTACCATAATTTATTTAATCACTTCATTAGTTTGTTTTCTTCTGTTTTATTATTGCAAATACCAGTAATAATTCACACTGCCACTTGCATGTTTTTGCTTTCTTGTGCAAGCATCAGTAGGATGAATTTCTGCAGGTAGATATGCTGGATCACAGGCTGTGTGTGTTTCAAGTGTTGGCATTGATTACGTAAAGCGGTGGTTTTCAGGTGCAATCTTGACCATAGCTGGCCTGGTGTGTGTGAAGGAGACTGTGGTTATCACAGCAATGGTTCTCTGTAGAGGTGCTGGTGGATGAGGATGAGTGTAGATTGTGCTGGGTGTGGGGAGAGCAGAAGTAACTGACCAACCTCGGGTAATGCTGTTATGGGCACCACTGCACTAGAGTGCCTTTCTGTATTTTCTGCCCAAAAAGTTGAATGATACCATGAGAGCTGAATTTGGTACTGAACTAGTCAGCACTATGAGGCACTAAGAGGCATGATGGTTTTGTGGATTGTTCTGCCCGGTATCTCTTAGGAAAGAAGCCAGTAGAGCCAAAATAAAGTAGTTCTCTGCAAGCTGATGCTAAAAATACATCTTATCTAGGTTGTGAAAATGCACAAGAATCTTTCATAGCTTTTTTTTTTCAGTTCTGGGGATGGAGCCCAGGGCCTTCATACTGAACTATGTCCCCTCTTTTTATAATATTTTGAGATGGGGTCTTGCTAAGCTGCCAGGCTGGGCTCAAACTTTTGATTTTCCTGTATAGCTTGGATTACAAATATGTGTTACGTGCCTGGCTCTCATAGCCTTTCTTAAGAGGGATCGAGTTTCCTTTTCTACCTGTCGAATATTCAATTCATACTATCCTTTTGTGATGGACTTTTCTCTTTCTTTTTATATACGTGCTGTTTATTGTGAACTATATAAATGAGGGAGGGCTGGAAGTGGGAAATCTGAACATACAGCACCATTTGCATGTTCAAGCGGCAGCCTGTGTACCACAGGACAACTGCTTTTGCACTACACTAAAGTAATTTCAGGGTGTGGTTTCAAGTTACAGGACAATGATACTTTGTGGGTTTCAAGGAAAGGGAAAAATAAAAAAGGATATTTTTAGGTGGATGTAGAAACACTTGCATCTAGTAACGAATTGAACTCTTTGAATTTAAGTGTCCTGTGGAATAAAGAAGCTGTTGTGGGTCAACTTCAAAATTCTGATATTTTCATCTTTGTTGGAACTTCTTGGCCGTGATTCCCACTCAAGGATTTGTAGTGAATATAATATACTGTTTCTACCGATCAAAGAAATTCACTTGGTGTCAAAAACTGCATGGGTTCCAGAGTATCTACTAATTTCTTATTTAGTTCTGGTACACGATTCTCACCTTTTTAAGGGGAAAAAGTGTCCCTCAATAGTATAAACCATGTGCATTTTGGCAAATGTCAAAATGTAGCACAGCTGGAGAAAAACTCCCTGTTTTGAAATCTCATGTCTCAAATGCTACATCAATTTTAGAAGATGTTCCACTGCCAGTTCAGGTCTTAATATGAGCAGGAATTGAGACAAGTTTATTCCTGTAGTGAGAAAACAGCATTTGGAATCTGTTCACCAGAGTTCCCTTTTTTTTCATCACAAATAATTAGTGGGAATAACAGGTGAGGAACAAAAGAGGAAAATGATGTGCTCAGGGGTTGTTCTATTGGCAGAAACCCTGGCAACTAGCACAACTGAAATAGTAATTTATCCAGTGGCATGATCTTTACCTCCTGAATTAGCATTATCCTGATGAACCACGGGGACACAGGCACCTTTAGTTATTCTTTTAAATTGCCTTATATTTTTCATTTTAGCATAATACATGTGATATAAAATACATAAAATACAGGAAGTAAAGGAAAAATTGGTGGTGATATTGTCTGATGCAGCTCCTAGTTTTCCATCTTTAGTATATGATTGTTCCTCCAATGAAATACAACTAGAATAAAGACCCAATCCTTTAAGCAACACAGTCTAGTTTCTTTCAATGGCAATCAACGAACATTTATTGAGTAGTATTTCCTGAGTCAGGAACTGGACTAGGTACTGAAAATACCAAGGGAACTAAACTGCAATGATGTGAAAAATGATTTAACTTGTCCATTAAGTTGAATATTCTACTTATATTCTGTTAGCAGAATAAAAGAGAAAGAAAGCTACAATTTTTCAGGCAGTAGCTTACTGAATGCTATTGCATAGGATATGCTTAACAAGGATAATTTTCAATTTAAAAGAAATAATTAAGGTCAAAATTCTTAAATGTACACAAAAAAGATAACTAATGAATGATAATAATATAGATTACAAACACTGTTTTGAAAAATAATGGCTCAAGTCACAAGAGAAAAACGCATTAAAAAATCAAATGTTGCAATGCATCTCAAAAAAAAAAAAGGAAAGCATAGGTTTGTCCTGTATCTCAAGAGCAAAGGAACCCACCTTCTTGACTTACATGATTATTCAATGACAAGTCACAGTGTCATTACCTCGGTTCCAGAAAGTGAATGAAATAATCCCTTTCACCAGTTCTACATGTATACTTTTCTTAGATAGAAGACAAGTGGTAGTTTGTATCTCACAGGCTGGTATTTTAACATCTTTATTTTCATTTGTGTAGACAAAAATATTGGCCACTGAAACCACAGCCTTAAATGTTGAATTACCCTCTTCCATACCCACCTTCTGTTTGTCATAGGCATTGAGGGAATAATGATAATAGTAACTTGAGTGAATAAGCTAACAAACAAACAACAAGCATATTTTTTGCCCTCTAAGACTTTAAAGATTTGCTGCAGAGGCACAATTTAATAAAATAAAGCAAGTGATTTAGCTGAGATTATTTAAACATCAGTTTTTAGAATATTTTTCTCCATAATTTTTTTAAAAAAGGATCAATGTCCAAATGGCCAGTTCAAAGAGATGTTTTAAAACTTAAGCTGTTTCCTTGGAACAGCAAAAACTTTCCAGGAAGTGAAGCAGTTTATAAAAACTTTCAGATCATTGTGGAAATGTACCGAGAAGCTGGCAGAAAATGAATCAATGGAGCTTTTGACTAGCCTCACTTAAGCAAGACTGAAAAACAAAATCAGATGGGGTTGTCTGTGGGTTATATACTATCATCAGAGACATTCACATTCATGCAAAATGATAGGGTTGGTGGTGACAGGATTACAAACAGAACAAGAAAGAGAGATAAAGTTGGTGAAATACTAAAGTGCTCTCTTAGGATGAATCAACGTTAAGCCTGTTTTTCTAAGGGATGAAGAAAAGTTGTGGAACAGACATAGATCCTGGTAAGACTGAGCATCGTCTCACAGACACTGAAGAAGTCCTTTCTGATCTGTGGACAAGGCTTTAACATGAGTAGGTGGGTGAAACAGCCTGTAACCATTGTTTTTGGAACAATTGTAATAGGCACCCATGGAAAAGATTTCAGTGTTTTGGAGAAGGATACCTTTGATATGTTTCAACAGTACGATTTGAGAACTTTAAAGGAGGGCTTCCCATTTCAAATTCCCTCCCACACTTCTCAACAAAAAAGTTCTATTACTAGTGATTTCCCTTTGTCTCTTTTTGAAGGCAGAATAACTGCCAAGAGTGACTGTTCTTTGTCCTTTACATCTTGGATTAAGGCTTGTCAAATAACTTTCTCCTTTGATGGGAGAGAGAAAATGTGAGAACTCTGGAGAGGGAGTGTGGAAGGGATGGGGAGAAGACCCCTGCAGAAATGGAGCCCCAAATCTGTATGACAGGGGTGCTGCCCTGTCCAGTTTTTCTGGACTCTGCTGAATAAAATGCCACTTTTTTCAAGAATTTGAGAACCAAGCATTTTTACTTTACTTGAGAATTACTGGAACATTGTTAGGATGGAAATAATAATGAACTAACATCATTACCAACACAGAAACAATATAACCAGCATTTAAAGTTCTTTAGGAATTGCTGAAAAATAGGATTACAATATCCCAATAGTGGACAAGTTATTAATACTATCTTCCATGTAAGTCTAGGTTAGAGAATATCTAGCGATAGCAGGGAAACTAAATTCATGAGATTGTCTTTCGTGGGGTACAAAGCAACATAGTTCTCGGCTCTGAGAACCTGTGATATCCTTTCTGTTTCTTTTCATTTTTAATCTATTTGGTATTCCTCTATGTTGTACCTAATGTTGTTCCCCCACCACACACCCTCTGCTGTAAGGTTATTTTCTGCTTAAAATCCAAGGATATTCTCACTATTTTGGTTATTACTTTTCACTTGTGTAGTAGCTTTTAAATTCCCATCTTTCTAGCAGCTGCAGCCAGACAAGCATGACTCAGTGGGAGGGGCTTAGAGAAACTGGCTCAGTCCTCTAGGGAGCAGTAACCTTTGGCTGCCCAACCAACAGAACATTTCAAGTCCAACGACTCCAAAAGCTGTCTCTGTACATGTGATAGCAACTGCAGTTTTCCCAAGATCTACTAAGAGGTTTCTCAGAGGGAGTCAGGTTTCTGCTTATAGAGAGCCACATTCCTCAAGGCTTAACTCTGACCTCATAGTCCAAGAGGATACAAAATAAAATCCTGAGACAGCTGGGAAATGACCAAGGTGGGGGGTGGGGAGGAAGATATATACGGATATGAAAGTGGAAAGATTTTATTAAGTGTTCTCAGTTGCTTTTGCTGCCTGTGTAAGCAACAGTACAAGTAGTGAAGCTAAGTTAATCTTTCTTTTCTCCTTTTTCTTTTGTCAGTTCAGCATATCTGATCTTTCTCTTAACTCTATTCAGAGAAGTGATTTTAAAAGTGTAACTTTCCTGCCTGGTGTCTTGGAGAGCCTCCCAATGGGGTGGACATGATCAGTTTAATCTTTTCCACCTGTTCATCTGCTAGCAATGATGGAGAATCATAGGCTAAGATGTGCCTGTATCTGAACCTTCTACTTTGAGCACCTAACTGCTGATATTTGATTTTTCTTTTAACAAAAATATCAATTTGATCAAGTTTATTAAGAAGAAAACAAAGATAGGATTAGGTTGTTGACTCCTGCAAGGAACTATAAAATGATTTTTTATTTTTCTATTCCCTGGCATTGTTCTTCCCAGTCATTTTTTCCCATTCTTCCTTATTGCTTATTGTAAAATGAAGAGTAAAGAGGAAGGGAGTCTTGTTTGGAAGGAATGAATTATGAAGTTTGAGTGTTTGTGCTTGTGTGTGAGTGTATGTGTGTGTGTATATATGTAAAATAAGAAAAATACATGCTTTTATTAAATGGAAATTTAGACAATACCTTTTTTTTGCGGCACTGGGGATTGAACTCACGACCTTGCGCTTGCCAGGCAGGTGCTTAGACCACTGAGCTAGATCCCCAGCCCTGTTTTTGAGACAGGGTCTCACTATGCCGTTCAGGCTGGCCTTGAGCTCACTTTGTAGCCCAGGCTGGTCTCGAACTCACAACGATCCGCCTGTCTCAGCCTCCCGAGTGCTGGGATTACAGGCGTGAGCCACCACGCCTGGCGACAATACTTTTTTAATATGTATTTTGTAAAAGTAATAAGTCATAATCAAGAATTTTATTTGTACTGAAAAAGGCAAAAAAAGAAGTGTCAGTTTGCATAAAAGCAAGTAGCAAGTATAGGTCAATTGGAAACCCAAAGACACAGTCTTTATGAGACTGGAAAGTTTTACTTCATGAACTAACACTGCCAGATGAGTTTCTTAGTTGTAGAGAATGAAAAACCTCTAGTATGCAGAAAAGCAATTTGTTGGAAGGATACTGAGTTTCTTAGAAATTGGCTAGAGGTTGAGAGATCAGAGTTAGAAATAGATTAAAAATAAAAGAGGGTAAAGAGCTGAAGACACAGTTGAGATCACTCTACTAGAGCAGCCTGCTTAGAATAATCATGATTCCTGTTCCCTTATCCATGCTGCTCCTGCTACCCTGCAGGTCACCTCTGGCCTCTGAAATGGGAGCCTAGAATATTCTCTCACTCTTCCAGCAATTTGTTGTCTCTTATCTCTCTTAAGACTCAAAGGCCAAGAGAAGAACATCTAATTGGCTGAACCCAGGTCATATGATTTTGCTCAACCAGTTAAATGATGCTCAAGGTGGCCAGAGAGGACATTAGGAGTTGGACATCTTCATTTCCACGTTAATTTTATTCATGTATTTGTCTTCCAATAGGGGAAAGACTCCTTCTCTGCTTTTAAAAAAATTCCTGTTGGAGGCAAGGATATCTCTCTTCCTTGCATTTTTGCAGTGCTTTGTGTATTGGTCTTAACATGTCTGCTATTCTCTGCCTGTTAATTTATTGAGATGAAAGATGGTGCTGTTTTTAGTGTCTTCACCTACAATGCCTAACATGCATCAGTGCTTAAAATACATATGCTCAATAAGGTTGTGAGGATGTCTGAAAGCTAGTATAATGCTAATAAATAGAATAACAATAGCAATAAATATTGATGGAGCACACATTATATCCTGTCCATTTTCTCATTTTATCGTTATGACAATCTTGTGAAATTAGTTTTATTCTTCTCTTCATTTTATGCATGAGAAGGTAAATCTCAGGCTAAATAAATTGTCCTGGTTTACTTAACTGAAACTGACAGGGCAAGGATTCCAGCTAGGGCAAGCAGAGACCAGAGCCCGACATCAGACCTCTACAGTCTGGATGAGACTCAGATAGAGGAAAATGGATCCAATCCCAGAAAACAGAGACCACTAGTTTACTATTATTCTCTCTGTTTTTAGATGTTTAGCTAGAGTGGATGGCATTTATTTGATGGCCAATAAAACATGGAGGAGTTTTGTTTCCTGATAAATATTAAATATTCTTTTAGATTTAATAGTATGATGAAGGAAATGTCACTTCACTGTAACTTGATTAACAGAGCTTTGCTTATTTGTTATCAAAATATACAGCAAGTGTTTAAATTTTTTTAAAAAAATTATTACAGTAAAAGACATATTGTCATTAATCTCTCTCAAAATACTTCCTTTTGCTTTAAACACATTTATCACATCATTCTTGCCTCTTTCTGTAACAGTTCTAAAAGTATTCTTTTGTGTCTTTCAAGGTGGAATAAAAAATACTGTAAGTGCTACTGTCAAGTGCCATCCAGTGGACAGGCAGACTTGTACAAACATTGCATTGTGTCTTACTTGCCTCATTCAACACTTCTGGCATTGTGCTACTTCTGGCATGTCCCCAAAGTAAAAATGACTATGAAAGGTAAATGTTTTGAATCAGTTCAGGAAATTAAGTCAGCCATGACAGCACAACTAAGGACATTCTTGAGAAAGGATTTCCAGAACTGTTTCAGAAAATGGCAAAAACAGTATGATAAGTGTGTTCAAAGCAAGGGGAGTATTTGAGGGGGATTAATAAGAATGTATCTTTTAATGTCACAAATATTTTTAAAAATTTAAGCATTCACCTTAGTTTTTGATCATACCCCATCGCATTGGTTTTGCACCTAATTCTTAATATAACCAAATAAAATAAATTTAAACAAATCTGCATAATTATATTCAAATAAAAATTTTTAAATTTTATATCTCACTTCAAAAATCTTTTTTTCTTAGTTAACAAAAATCACAAAGTAGAATGTCATTGTACCCTAAAGCTTAAGAATTTTGGGTATATTTTTCTCTCACATCCAAGGTATATTAAAATCATAGTTAAATATTTTGCCATGGTAAAGAATTCTTACTAAGATATGAATAAGCCTATAGTATAAAATAGCAGTCACTCATATTTTTATTAACATAAATGTACATATTTTTATTTTTAAGGTGAGTTATGTCTGAGAGAGCACTTACCTTTTCTTTCAGCAAGGAGAAAAACAGGAAAATGTTATTACAAAATGTCAAAAAGCTTGTCCATTATGTATTTTAAGTTTGAAGATACTGCATCATACTGAGTGAGCACAGATAAGAGCTTAGACCTGGGGAAGACAGAAAACAGCTTGTTTTTCATAGTACTTAGGAAGACAATTCAGCAAATCTAGAATTACCAGCCCCGATTTAAAGGTGCTTGCTTTATATTTGGATAGCCAGTTGCTCAAGTGAAGATATAGTCTATGTGATTTGTATTTGTATTTGGATAACTAGTTGTCATTTTATTCATGATACTTGAAGTAATATCACAGAAACATGCAGAATTCATACCTATGATTTCATTTTAAAATATACACATTTATTTATTATTGGCATATGCAAGTATATTGCTAAATAATTTTACAGAAGGGCTACATTTTACTCAAATTATTGGTTTTAAGTACATGTAGAAATAGTAAATGTGGGCATAAAGGAATAATGTTTTATTTTAATGTGATACAGGAGATCAAAATCAGGGGTTTGTATGTGGAAGGCAAACACTCTGTTACCACTGAACCATAGTCCCAAATTCATAAAGGAATAATTTAAATACTTTCATAGGAAAGGTTTTGTTTTTTATGCAAGATTGAGCATATTTTAATGGAGGAAAGAAAGAAGAATAGAAGGAAAGAGGAAAGGCATGAGACAGGCTGGGGGTTGTTTATGAGGCTACAGATTGCTGAAGAAAGAGTGGAAGGAGAAAGATTAGGTTCAGAAAAGAAGAGATTGGGGATGGAGGTAAGAACAAGGAAGCTAAAGAAGGAAAATATGAAGATCAAGTCACATCCATTTACCTGTAAAAGCCTCAAGGTGATCATTTTTTATAGCTGAATACTACCCCATTGTATAAAAGTACCACATCTTTTTTATCCATTCTTCAATTGATGGGCATTTGGGTTGTTTCCAAGATTTGGCTATTACAAATTGTGCTGCTATAAACATGGGTGCACATATATCACTGTGGTAAGATGATTTCATTTCTTCTGGGAATATGCCCAGCAGCAGAATGGCTGGGTCAAACGGGACTTCCAGTCCTAGCTTTTTGGAAAACCTGCAGTCTGACCTCCACAGTGGTTGCACCAGTCTGCACTCCCACCAACAGTGGAGAAGGGTTCCTTTTTCCCCACAGCCTTTCCAGCATTTATTGTTGGTGGTTTCCTTGATCTTGGCCATTCTTTCTGGAGTGAGATGAAATCTCAGAGTTGTTTTAATTTGCATTTCTCTAATGACCAATGATCCTGAACATTTTTTCATGTATTTATTTGCCATTTGTATTTCTTCAGTTGAGAAGTGTGTTTTCATCTCAGATGCCCATTTTGGGATTGGATTTTTGAATTTTGAGGGCCTGATATTTTTTAATTCTTTATATGTTCTGGATAGAAGGCCTTTGTCTGAAGGGCAGTTGACTAGAATTTTTTCCCAGTTTGTGGGTTTTCTTTTCACTCTGCTGGAGATTTCTTTTGACATACAAAAACTTTTTAACAAGACAAGATCCCAATTGTTGATTCTGGGAAGTGTTTCCCGTGCAGTTTGGCTTTTGTTCATGAATTCTCCACCTACCACTATGTCTTCAAGATTTCTACCTACTTTGTTTTCTAGCAGATTTAGTGTTTCTGTTTTAATATTTAGATCTTTGATCCATTTTGACTTTAGATTGGTGTATGGTGATAGGCTTGGGTCTAATTTTAGTTTTTGGCATATGGAAAGCCAGTTTTTCCAGCACCATTTATTAAAGAGGCTATCTTTCTTCCAGTGAACATGTTTGGTGCCTTTGTCAAAGATAAGGTAGCTGAGTGTGTTTGTACTTGGGGTTGTATCTTCTAATCGATTCCGTTGATCCTCAGGTCTGTTTTGATTCCAGTACCATGCTGATTTTATTACAGTAGCTTTGTAGTATACTTTCAAGTCTGGGATTGTGATGCTTCCTGTCCTGCCTTTGCTGCCCAGAAGTGCCTTTGCTATTCTAGGTCTTTTCTGGTTCCAGATGAATTTTAAGAATGATTTCTCTAGATCTGTGAGGTATGCTTATGGTATTTTGATGGGAATTGCATTAAATCTGTATAATAATTTTGGGAGAATGGCCATTTTCACAATGTTTATTCTTCCTGTCCACGAGCATGGAATGTCTTTCCATTTACTGAGATCCTCTTTGATTTCTTTTTTCAGAGTACTGTAATTTTCATTGAATAGATCTTTTGCTTCCTTGTTAGGTTGATTACTAAGTATTTCATTTTTTTGGATGCTATTGTGAAGGGTGTGGTTTCTCTTATTTCTCTCTCAGTGCGTTTGTTGTTTGTGTACAGGAATGCGACTGATTTCTGAGTATTGACTTTGTATCCAGCTACATTACTGAATTTGGTTATGATATCCAGAAGTCTTTCTATGGAGTTTTGTGGGTCTTCTATGTAGAGTATCAT
>RJWT010025917.1:0-15984 GCA_004365215.1 Cuniculus paca | reverse complement strand
TTAGTTTCGTCTTATTCTGATTTGTTTGATTTTATTATACTTGATGGCATGGACAGGAATCTCAAAGATAACAAAATATGTAATTGCAGCCATGGAGGATGTCCACTTATCTTGTTTAGAAATCCTGTATTGCTTTCATTGTTTTGTTTTGATTGATTTTACTCTATTCTGTGTGGTTTGACTGTAATATGTCTGAAGGTGTAGGCAACGATTCTGAAGATAAACATTATGGCAGCCACTGCTATTTTACTAGTATCTTGAAGTTCTGTATTGCCTACATTGTTCTGCTTTGTTTGTTTTGTTTTGTTTTTGTTTTTTTTATTGGTTTTATTTTGTTGTATTTTGTTTGATTTTACTTATCCCTGATGGTATGGGCAGTTATATTGCAGGTAACAAGAGGCATTATGGTAGCCATTATCGATTGCTTTTTACCCTGTTTGTAAGTCATGTACCATGTTCATTGTTTTGTTGTGATTGACTCTACTCTGTTTTATTTTGTTTGGTTGTATTCTTTTCAAAAAAAGAAAAAGAAAAGAAAAGTCCAGTGGGTAAAAATTTAAGGGCTTCACTATTAAACAGACTGCATAATTATAACAATAATAATAATAATAAAAGCTTCAATTCTTACTATGCATTAGCATACTGTATTTCTGTATGCATTAGCTCAGTCATTTCTTACATGACTCTGATAGGCAAGCATTATTACACTTCACAAATGAGCCAAATTGGTGAGTCTTGGTGAACACTGTCAGTTCAGAGTCCCCTTTTCCTGAAACTCTTCCTGGAAATCTTAAGTTTCTGGTATCCCCTCCATTCTGACTGTCACTTCTCCAAACAATGTCTGAGTCTAGTCATGTACATAGTTTAGGGCTACACTGTGACATTCGCTGAATATCTATTTAGTATATGACTCCCAATAACAGGCTTATTTACCTTTTGTTTATTTTTGTGGTTTTATTTTCCCTCTTAACCTGTATCGACTTCTAAATGAAGAGTGGTCATTTGGGGTTCTCTACTGATTATTCAATGGTCTGATCAGTAGCTAATAATAATATAGCCTTTAACATTAAACTAAACAGGAAATGGAAAAATAAAACACACGTCTATTTCTAGGAAATTTTTCTTTTCGAATATCACCCTATGATGCTCATAATGAGTCTTACAAGTTTCTAAGTACTTCAAATTACCAGTACAAAGACCTGATGCCCTGCTCTCACCCCTGCTTCCAGGATCACCCTAGTCCTACCCACCACCTTCTCGCTCAGCGCATCTCCTCCAGAACTCCTGTGTATGGTCTGTATTCTCCCCTGTATATATCACAGAGTACCCCCACCTTCACTTCCTACCTAGGGCCCAGCTTTCTCCTAAAATCAGTGGCCTTGGCTATCTGCACACATACACATGCACTACACACCAATGCAATAATCAGTGAGCTCTCCACTTACAAATCTTAAAAAGGGGAAGAATAAGATCAGGAATTCATGTGTTCTTGAGATGGAAGGGAAGTATTTCCCTTTTATTGTGGAATTTAAAGTGTCCACGATGGTCCATGACAGTTCTTGACATGTAGTGGGTACTGGCTGGGGATTTGCTGAGTGAGTGAATGTGTAAATTAATGCATGAATGAGTAAGATTCTTTACTACACAAAGTTTGTTGCCCAAAGGTACACGAATACCGAAGAAAGGTGGACGGATAGAGAAAACAGGAAGCTAAATAAAATGAAAGGGAAACACATGCACGGAAGGTCACCTTACCACGCAAAGGCTTTCGTGGAAATACAGCACCGTGTTGTAGAAGTTACCATCATGCCTAACGGGATGTGTTCTGGTCCTCAGCTGCTCTGTTTCCCACCACTGCAAGGTACAGCCCCCCAGTCGGCTGAGCAGAGACACCTTGAGGAGGTAAGAGCCTTGAGGAGCTTTATCCTTGAGGCCTCGAATGCATTTGATGTGTATTTGAAGCAACTGAGGTGACTGAGACTGCTCAACCTGCATAAAAGGTAGAATTCTTGAATTACACAGGAACTGGGTAAAACCACACAATTAGCAACAACAGGCTTCTGGGAAGGGGAGTAGACAATTACTTTTACTCAACCTGTAATTGTCAGGTATTAGCAATGATAACAGACAAGGACACATGATATATAATTAAGAGGTCAAAAGGCAAACCTGCTGATGATAGGAGGGAAAGTTTAGCCAACCTTTAAACACGGTATGTTAATGATCTGTGACATCAGAAACCATTCATTTATTATAACAAGATAGAATTAACAGGAAACCAGCGCTTCTAAAAACCACACAGTGTGCCCTCTCCCGTGTCAGGGATGGGTGGAACTGGACAGTAAGCTTCACTCCGGGAATCTGAAGGGTGACAGACCGGACCTACAACCGTAACCACAGATCACAATGGAATGTTGATAAGTGCACTGCGAAGCAGGCCACGCTAATACCTCACTTGACTAGAATGATGTCAGCCTGCCCCACAGGCTTCCAATGAGAGTCCAAAAATCAGGGGAAAGTAGCATATGGATGTGTTTTACCCTTAAATTTACCACCATTTGCATGTAACTGAGGTAGCTCACTTAATACTCCACAGCTTGCTTGAATGTCATTGCTCATCGTTAGCTGACAGAAAAGGGCCATTTTCCTCTTTAGGAAGTGTCTAAACATTTACACAGGTTGATGATTTTTAATGAACTACTCTTTCAGGTTAAATAAAGACTAAACCAGAATTATTAATAACTTAAATATCATTTAAGTCATGCATGTTTCTATATCACCAAGTCCCTACTAGTTTTCAATATAATTTGATGTTGAAGAATGTTCTAGTATGTTGTGCTTTAATCAAAAACAATATCATTTTTAGAAGCAAGCTACTTTCCTGGCCATTCAGGTTAGTAGTATCATCAGTTAAAATGCAGCTAGCAGTACGAATTTGATAATCCTGCCTAGACTTTATTTGAAGAGATAATGTATATTTCCATATAGATAGTATGCTTCTAGAATTAAATCACAGTTAAATAAACAGTAAAAGTTGTTCAACTTCTTTTGTTTTTTCCATGCAAGTCATACTTAAAAACTAATTGAAATAACAATTATTTTTGGTTTAATTAGAAAATCTTAATTAACAACAAACACTTAACCTTCATATTTTGGTTTCCAAAAATATTTTTAAAATTAACACCATGTGAATAAATAAGACAATCTTTTTAAACCTCAAGGCAGGATTACTGATGCAGGCAGACGGAGTTATTAAACACATTCTAAATTAAACGCCTCTCTGAATTTTATACTGAAATATATTGTGATAGTTTTGCATGCCAAATGTGACATTTTGTGTTTTAGATTCATCTTCTGTAGTAATTTTGGAAATGTCATACAAACAAAGATTTTGTCATTTACCAATGGAATTACTATGCATGGCCGCCTAGCCATCTCTTTGCTGGCTCTTGTGGTTGTTTCAAGTCAGCAAGCCATAAAAAATCTTTATCTCTCTGAAACACAGCAATTTGGAAGATAATCGAATGGTGACTAGGGGGCAGAAATGCCAGTCTGAGGAATTATACCACAATCTCTCTTGCATTTACAACCTTCCTCAAAGCAAGTGTCAGATGAGTAGGAGCAGGAGAGAGAAGATTCATCAAATCTCAAGCCTTGTCTCATTTGCATGGTGGCAGGCCTGCCTCGCTGTACAGCAAGGATGGAGCCTGGTCCTATCAGTAGCCTGCTCTGAGGAATTCCAAGGGCTTTGCCATTGAGAGCTTCCAGCCATCCTATTTTAGCACAGAATTCTCATCAGAAAATATTTATTAGGCCTGCTAAAACCCTGTTTCTCTGGAGAGATCTACAGGCAGAAAAGCACAACAGGCACATGGATCAATACCATTGATCTCATCATTTCACATTTTGCATCAGGAAAAAAAGTCAGTCCCAAGAGCCTCACCTTCCAGCAAGACCCTGCTGCTCCCTTGCAACTGTGAGTTACTTCTGTGAGGGAACCAAGCTTGGTGACACTGTGTCTTTTACAAACATGTAAGTCTGCAGCGAATGGCTGACTTGGAGCTCTGCTGCAATTATGAGAAGGAGGGAAAAAAAAAGAGAGAGAGAAATTGACAACAGAGTATAAAGCAAATATTTGCCTTTAGAAACACAATACAATTTGATGTTTTCCTTAAACATTTTGTCACATTAACTAGGAATTAGACAAACACCACATTACAGGTGTTGACGCTGATTAAAGTCAGAGAGGAAGTGGCTTTTGAAGTATGGCCCCATAAAATATGAGATTCACTATACTGTATTAGCTACTGATCTCCCAATAATTAAAATGTCACTTGTTGAGAAATTACCAGGAGATCAAATACAATCATCCCTCCATATCTGTGAGGGATTTGTTCCAGGACCCCCCGTGAATACCGAAATCCACAGATGTTCAAGTCCCTTGTATGAAACGGCACAGTGTTTGTTATAGGCACATCCTTCTGTGTACTCTTCTGTGTAGCCCTAGATTACTTATAATGCATAATATAATAAAAATGTTATGCAAACAGTTATTATAGTACATTGTTTAGGGGATAATGGTGAGAAAAAAATGTCTGTGCATGTTCAGTACGGACGCACCCATCATAGGCCTAACTATGTTTTCAACGATCGGTTGAATCCATGGATGCAGAATCTATGGATACGGTGGACCAACTATATTTTGTCAGGCTTTTTGCCAATTCACTTTGTATCCCCTCTTCCTCTCTTTCTTATAAACTGTTAAAGAAACTTTGAGGAAAACTTCATCTAAATTCATGAAGAGCTGATATGACATAATTTTTTTTAATGCAATGGCCAGAGATCAAGAGCTATTTCTACCCTCAAAATGTTCCCCAGGCTCTTTGCTTCCTATTAACATTTATGCACTTTATTGGGGGTTCTTCTTTATTGTTGACTTGTTTTTTTTCTTCTTCTTCTTCTTGAATCTTGACAGCATTTGCCTGCTTTCCCAAATTAATTTGAATTAAGAAGGATTGTGTATCTCACTTCTCCTGACTTAAGCTTAATTCCATCAGCAGGGCCATCTGTGACAATGACTATACCCCCACCAGAGGAATAGCCTTTTGGGGTCTCGCTGCTGATTTAGTTTCCTGTGACACAAATGATTTCCCTTAATTTGGTTAGTGCTCCACTGACACAAGGGTTCATTAGGACACCCATTTGCCAGCAATTCAATTTCAAATTAAATACACTTTGTTGTAAATTTTATTACTTTTAAACTACTGTATCTATTGTCTTTAATGGCCCTATTATACAGTTATGAAGGTAAACAGATTTCATTAGTAAACATCAAACATTTTATGTTTACCACAGAGACACGATTTCCTCAGTTTCTGTCTTTGTTTCCTTGGACTGCAAGGCATTCAGAAATATTCTAAAAAATGAGTCTAGATAATAGATACTTAACCCACTATTATGATCTGAAAGAAAAAGATAAAGCATGGTCCCTGCTTATAATCTCACTTTCTATAATTAAAGATTTTCTAAAAATAACTTCTTTAGGGTTAAAGGGGAATATAATGCACAGGAAAGGTTAAGGAGAATATAATGCACAGGAAAAGGTTAAGACACAACTTTAATGCGATAGCAAATACTTAAGAGATCATCTTGTGATTTTCAGTTCCTTAAAGCAACCACATTCTAGGTCAGGAGCCACAAGCAGACAACAGGTCACATGTGCATTAGGTCCTGAGTCACATTATCATTCCTGTTTTCCCAGTTCTTGAATATGTATTAACCTTATGATTGTGTAAGTATGACTGTCCCTCAGTGTCCGCTGCAGACTGGTTCCTGGGATCCTACTTTGAATACCAAAGTCCAGGGGTACTCAAGTTCTTTAAATAAAATGACATAGTATTTGCATATAACCATAACTTTAAATCACTTCCAGATGACTTGTAAATCATAGTACAATGTAAATTCTTTGTGAATAGTTATATGGTAATTTTTAGAGAATAATGACAAGAAAAATAGGCTGTGCATGTTCAGTACATAACAAAGTTTTTTGGGGGATTTGGGGGATAATATTTTCTATCTAAGGTTAGTTGAATCCATGAGTGTGGAAACCATGGATACCAAGGTCTCGATATACATTTGTGAACTGCAAAAATTTTCTCATTAAACCACAGATTGGGTATAATCACTTGTGAAATAGACTGACTTCTGTTTTTCATAGCTAGATAAGTAGACACTACTTTTTCAATACAAATGATACTGGTGCTGTACATATTATTTTGTAACCTTTGTTTTCCACATAGTATATTATAGTCATTTTTTGTCTTACTACGGCATAGTTTTTAGGCATTTCCTAGTGTTCGATTCCAAGAGTCTACCATAATTTGTTTAAACGATCCCTTACTGCTAGATATTTAGGCTGGTTCCTATTTTCACTGTTGTAAGTTCATGTGTAATTAGCTCTCTCATATATAAAATCTCGTAGACATCCCTAGCCATGTTCTTAGTATAAAATTCTATCACTGGAAATGTTGGGCATAGGAAGCATGCTATTCCACACCTTACTAGTCTCCACACTGAGTGCTGAAATGGCACTATAGTGATATATAATCCCACACGCACGGCCCAGCCTCTCACACACTAAGCAGTTCTCATACAGAGGCAGGTCTCACCCCAGGTCTCATCTGATTGCACTTCTAGTGGAACACAAGTTAAGGAAAACAGCAATGAACAAGCAGCATGGAGATACAGCAGGGTTTCTCAACCTCAGTACAACATCAAAACCCTCTGGTCACATCACAAAACTACCTCTGAGTGTGAAGTTGATCCCCGTCAAAGACCATTGCTTAGTATTTACAGTACTAAGTAGCACTTATCTAGCGTTTAGCATACTATCTAGTGTTTAGCACATAGGCACTCTCTCTAAACTATCGTTTTTCTTATCTATTCAACCTTTACAATAATCTGATAAGGTATTAATATTATTATTATTATTCCTGCTTAATTGATGAGAAACTGATGCTGAGAAGTGTTTGCTGTGTTACTCAAGGCCACACAGTGTGATTAACAGTGACACCATCCAATTTGAAAACTGTCTGTGAACCCACACTTGCTCTTAATTACTGTCACATCCACAAGTTGGAAGTTCGCACACTGGCCCAAGGGTTTCAATATTATTCAATAGCTATACAGAAGAAAACATGGCTCCCAGATACACTTACACAGCTAGACTGCCCGATCCCCAAACATCATGTAGATACAGGGGCACAGATATATCCCACGACGAAATGGGGTCAACATTCCCAAAAATCTAAGAGTGAATTAAACCAAGGGGTGTTTATCACCTGTAAGTGATCCACATTTAATCCACAGCAACACACATAGAGGTAAAGTGGAATGCATCAAATCTAACACGAAGGAACATACTTCTTCACTGTTTTGTCCATCTTTAAACATGACATAGGAAGGTACTGATTAAGTCTTTCTCCTTCAAATTTCACGTCCTACATTAAAAAAGAGACAGAAAAAGAGAAATAAAATAAAATTGATTCAAAACACTCTTGAAACATCCGTGTAAAATTTGTTTTTGCTATGACCAGGATATGCTGCCACTCGAAGGGTAAAGTTCCCAGGGACAAAAACACTGGCGCTGTGCCCTTGGCCGCCACCTTATTATGGTGCCTGACTTTTCTTACTCAGTTACTTTCTGGCCAGGAAGGTAGCAGGAGCAGTAAACAACATCACAAAAAGAATGGAAATGTTTAGTGGATATCAGCACAGCTGTCTTGGTCTCTATCCTCCAACACACACACAAACACACACACACACACAGTACAGTGGTATCACCGTATGTAAGCATGTAAGATGACTTAACTGGAGGTATAGGAAGTATGATACAATAACTAGTAATCAGCTTGTAACGCCCAGCTGAACAGAATAAGCATGGTTCTGCTTGTAGAAGGCCCACCTGAAGACTGTTGCCAGCAACATAAAAAGGAGAACTGGAGGGGCAGATGGTGTGCTGTTGATTCTCCTAGAGAACCTTGTCACACTGGTTTTTCTGATATGAACTCAGCTGTTCTCATTGTCAGAGGAGTTCGGGACCTTGTCGTTGCTGAGGGTGGCTGTGCTTCTCTTCAGGAGACCTCTGGTCCTTACCTTGAGTGCTGCTTCCTGGCTTCAGTGCAGATCCCTCAGCCTGCTGGCACACATCCTTCACCCCGCTGGTGCAGACTTTCCAGCTCCCACCACTGATTTTGGGCCTTCTCAGGATCTCAAGATCCTTGCTACAGACTTGCATGAGACATTGTTGTGGGTTCTAGAGTTCCAGCTAGACTCACGCAGGACATTGTCCTGCGGGACCCAGGTGCTCAGCTGGATTCTTTAGGTCCCTAGTGCATAAACAGATCTCCTGTACTCTTCTGCATTTGATTCTATGAGTGAATATTATAAAATAATCCTATAAAGTATGTGTCCTATTAAATCTTTTCCCTTGTAAACCCTGACTACAACAGGAAGCTAGAGAAATTAACAATAATTTTAGTCACAGTTTATTATCCAATCAAGGGTACTTGGAGAGTAAAGGGGGAAACATAATTATGCAAGGACAATAAGCATAATCCAGGACTCTCCCATACAAACTAGAATATATAAAAATCCTATTATCAAAACTATGCAACGATATTCTTGCAGATGTCCTGATAGGCTCTCAAATAGCCAAAATCAACATATTCAGTGAAGGTGGAAAGAAAGGAAAAGAGAAATTGTTGAAGATGAAAGTTGCAATCCTTAATAACTCAAATATCTCAAAATAAGAAAAGATGCCTCGATTCCTGGTATCAAATAAATAAATACAAACAAGATGCCTTCTACTATGTGCTTTTGGTGACACACACCCACCTTCGCACGTGGCATGTGAGAGCCCTAGTTGTGAATAACTAGAAGCTGGATTCAGAGGGCTGTAGCAACTATGAAATCAAGATAAGCAGATGTCGGGTGTTCTTTGATAAAGTCTCAAGGTCTGGAAATAGTTCTCCACGGCTCTCAGTCCTGACCTATGGACTTCGGGCTCCACACTGAATCCTTCCTCCTTCTTACAGAGAAGTAGCACACTTTTGCAACTGAGTAATTTTCCCAGCCTGCCTCCTGTCAGTCGAATTTAAGAGTCCAAAGACCTCTTCATTTAATTCCCTCTCCACCCCTTTCAATACCAGGAGGTGACTTTTCTTCTAATGTAATTCCTTTTTAAACCTGGGGAGTCTTCTGTGACTCTTACTAGAGCTCACTTCATTAGATGAAAGTGAAAACCACAAATCCCTTCAAATAAAGACCTTCTCCAGCTTGGCCTTTCACTGACAGGATGAGGGACAACGCCTGTTAACTCTAGAAATCCCATATTGTTTGACTGGAGAACTGTGAGGCACACCCTAAATCTCCTCACAGTGTGCTTTGTCTAGTGAATAGTATTATGAGGCGCTACTTTTCACATTTCTGAGTTCTTAACAAAAGATTTGACTGTGACACTTTTGGCGTCATGCATGAGCTGTATTTTCCTGGCACTGGATGTTGGTTCAGAAGTTATTTCTTTGTTGTAGTGTTGTTCGCTATCCAGGAGGCTGAGAATTTTCAGTACCACCAAGTCATGACTCATTTTCTTTAACAGTCCGTTAGTTTCTCTCTCTCCCTCTCACATTTTGCAATAAGTAGCAAGAACCCACCAGGCTGGGAATCTTCTTAGTTAGATTATCCAGTTCATTAGGTATATTCCCCATTTTTCCATATAACTGCAAAGCAACAGTGTTCCTAACTCTTTCATATTCCATAATAAAGAATTTCCTTCCTCCATTTCCCAGTGAGATATTGCTCATTTTCTTACAAGTCCTCACTCTACTAAAAATTCTTCAACATGCACTCTCTTCAAAGTTCACTGTATATTTTCAGTGTCAATCATGATTTGGGCCTTATTATGGCATCATTCCACTTGTAGGTATCAAAATCTGAGTAGTTTCCCCTTTATTTACACAGGATATATCCTAAGACTCCCTCATGAATGGCTGAAGCAAATTCTCTGCATATTATGCTTTTCTTCCTACACACGCACACATATATGATAAAGTTTAACTTATAAATTAGGTACGATAACAAATTAATAACACAAATAATAAAATAGAATATACAAATATGCTGTGATAAAAGTTACATAAACGTGTTCTCTCTTATAGCTGGAATCTTCCTTTTACTATTTTCGGATCCCAGATGACCATGCATAACTGGAGCTGCAGAAGGTGAAACTGAGAATAAGATGACATGACTGCAGTTATCTACTACTTCACATCACATTATTCTAAGCCTCAGTAACTTAAAACAACAAGTACTATCTTACATAATTTCTGAGGATCAGAAAGCCAGAAGCTTATTTTCCTGGCTCAGGGTCCCCTGTGAGGCTGTCACGAAGCTGCTGGTGAGGTCAGCAGATGTTGCAAGGGTCAAATGAGGCTGGGAATCTCCTTGCCAGGCCCATCACCAGTCTGCTGAAGCCCTAGATTCACTGCTGACCATTAGCAGGGGTTTCGCCTCCTCTCCACGTGTACCACTCCCCAGGCTGCACACCAGGTAGCTACCTTCTCCCACGGTGAAAATGAAGTACAGTAGTTTCAATGGCAATCTCCACATGGAGCCATTAAAATGGTATAAGAAATGCAGATGACTGTAAAATGTTGGTACAGAGCAGAAACCTTGCCAGTCTGCATGCCACATCGTATACTGTGCTCGACTTGACTAGATAAATTTCTTAGCACAATTCTGCCAAGAGGGCCTTTCAGATGTGAATGTAAGATAATATGAAACAGACAGATTCCGTGCAGTTGAGACTCTCAAGTTTATAACATACTGATTGGGGGTTTGGAGAGCTCACAAGAGCAATGCTAGGCTATATTTGTTGAGCACTTGTACTCTACTGCACACTAGACTGCATTCAGTTTGTCATTCTGCAAAAATTTTTTGGAAATTTGTTTTGTGAGAGACACTGTGGTACAAACCAGGCATACAATGGTATGCAAAGTCACACCATACCTGACATTTACAAAGCCTTCTCTCTGATGAACCTGATAAATGAAATAAACCTGAGAAATAAATAAAACAATGGCAAGTGTAGAAAGCACAATGGAGGGAACAATCCAAAGGACAATACAGAGAATAATTTTTAAAGAGTGAGTTTATGGCAGAGGATGTTCAGAGGAGTCAGAGACATTTAAAATGAGATCTAAAAAATTTAGCCATGCAACACAGAAAGGATAGATGTATATGTATAGCTTCTACATGCCTAGAACTACTCTGAAACAGTTTACAAGAATGATTTTCTTTTTATGTGTGAAGGTATGAACAGCTACTTTGAAGAAAATGAGACCTTTTGGTAGCCATTTCTGACTTCTTATCATCAGGTTTTGAAGTTCAATAATGCTTTTATTATTTGATTTGATTGGTTTTAGTCTGTTCTCTATTATTTGATTCAAACATGTGAGAAGGTATGGAAAGCTATTTTGAAGAAAACAGACAATATGGTAACCGTTGTTGATTTCTTATTGCCTGGTTTTGAAGGTCTTTAATGCTTTCATTTTTTTGATCTGATTGGTTTTATACTATTTTGTTTTGTTTTAATTTATCATGTGTGAAGATATGAACAACTATTTCAAAGAAAACAAGAGACACTATGGTAGCCATGGTTGATTTCCTGTTGTATTGTTTTGAAGTCCTGTATAGCTTGACTTGTTCTCTTCTGATCTGCTTTGCTTTGTTTTGTTTTGTTTTGTTCTCTTTAAAATAAAAAAAATTTAGCCATGCGAACAGTGGCAAAAACTGATTCTTCTAGGCAGTAAGGGCAGCATATGCAAAGGCCCTGAGGTAAGACATAACTCGCATATTTAAAAGACTAAAAGATAAGTGTGATCTAAAACTATCCACATTGGGAAATGGGCTAGAAACATAAACAGGAGCTAGAACCTGCTGGGACTCCAGATGCTGTTAATGAATCTGCATACTATGTGAGAGTGTGAGGTCAGTAAAGAGTTAAGTAAAGGAATGACATTGTCTAATTTGTAGAGAATGAGCAGTGACATTTTGAAAATGTTGAATGAATGTTTGATTATTCCTCCTATAGATCACATTTCTCAGCAAAATGTGATAGGTCCAGATGATTAAAGAGAGGAAATTCCTCCTCAGTTTGTAAGGTACAGAAGTCACAGCTTGATGGCCAGAGGAAGTGTCCATCCACTAGACCGTGAGCAAGGGGAGATCAAGTAAACAAGCAAAGACACGTGGACTTCACCTCACCCTAATCCTTCTTCTCCAAGATGGAAATCCTGCAAGAGTTGGAGAAGGAGCAGGAAATAGTTTGCAAAGCAACCACAAACCAAAGGATTATTCTAGGCTTTCATCAAAACTCAGAGAAGAGGCCATGTTGCATAAGACCCTGGGCTGTGATACTACCGGGCTACAGAAGGGGTGAATGCTGTTGTGGTTACACATGGGGAAAAGCCCTCCTTTAGCACCTGTATCAATGAGGGTCTTGATAGAAACAGATGCATTCCAAAAATGAGATGATTTGCAGAGTACTTATTTGCAAAGATGTTGTTACAAACTGTGGATTTAAAGGGACCACAGAGCAGGCTGGTTTCACCTCTGGGCTTGCAAGGACAGGAGACAGAATGGTCACCAGACTCTGGCAGAGAAGAGGCTGTTCAGTGTCATTTGCTGTTCAGTGTCATTTTCTCTAAGCCCAGCAGTGACCCAGGATGGAAGGACAGAGCCAGCTCCATGCAGCCTGACCTCACAGGGAAGAGGAGCTATGTGTGCAACTGCTCTGCTCCTCCCTCTCTTCCAGGCCAAGACTCCTTGTGGATGGAAAGCAAGAAGGATCCAGAGAGCACAGGGACTCTATCGAGGCATCCCTGCAGTTCAACCTCTGGTGGCAGAGACTTAGTCAAGGGCAGAGACTGGATGCAGGAGAGGAAAAGTAACACACCAGACATAGTGCCCATCCACTGCCTTAATCCACTTGTGAGTGGGAGCTACGCAGAAATGTTCATGCCCTACGGAACAATGAATGGAGGCAGACATCATCTGATGGCTGAGCCTGGTGAGATGACCCCACGGCAAACGGTGCATGGAGGGCAAGCTGCAAGGTGAGCTGCTTAGCTGAGCTGTAAGGTTTTGCCATGTGACTAGATGAAGAAGGCAGGAAAATAACCAAAGTTGAGGCTCAAGTTTCTGGCTTGAGGCTCTGGTGCCATTTACTGCAACAGAGAAGATGGATAAGTCAGGAACAGGGTTTGCAGGTGCAAAATTTTAGGCTCCATGTTAAATTCGAGATGTTTTGGATATGCCCAAGGGGCAGTGGTGATTTTAAGTGGCAGTAAGAGAAGAGACTGAAGTTTTTGGCTGTCACCAGAAAGAAGAAGGAAGCAGGTGAGAGGAATCAGCAAAGTTACCCTGCAGAGACCTCTGTGCATTTTTATGCCTTGCATCATTTAATCCTCAAATGTTTTGTATCATTTAATACCCACAACAGCCCTGAGATAGACTCACTTCAGTGTCATACTTACTACACACATGGGTACGCTGAGGCTTCAGATATTTGCCCAAGTTTGCAGTGCACGGTGAAGTCCAGAGCTAACGCTGTATCTCAGCTCTTACCTGGCATGCCTGGTCCTTTAAGTAGGCACTCTTTGCCTTCTAGAAGTTAGATTCACAGGATGAGTTTCATTTTGTTTTTCCTACACACTTCACCCCATTAATTTTCCGTTACTAACCCACAGCCAGTGTCTTTGTGAGAACAGTTCAGGCTTCAGTCAAAGGATATATATGAACCTTTGGAAATAAGTAAGAAGGGTAGATAGTAAAACTTCACTACAGAGTATGAAATTTTCTTTCGTACCTTCCATTTTCCAAGAAGTATTAAACAGAACAAGCAGGGTTTACAAAGACAATAAATCCCTTATATAGCCAACTATGTCCAAATCCTTTGTATTTGAGAAGCATCAATTATTAATAGTGAACTAAAAGTAATTCATCTGTATAAAACTTTATTTTAGAATATTTTGCAAACCAGATGCTCCATTGTACTCCATTAGTCTGAGTAAGTGATGATTTGCTGTAATTGGGGAATATGTAGGCCACAATTTGGCAAAAACTATTGGTAACCATTATCAATAAAACAAAAATTAGTACATAAATGTTCTACTTATTTATATAAATCCAAGCAAAATTCAAAAGATCCCTGACTAGCTATCACTGTAAACGTAAATATTAACTTTTCATAATTATCTCTTTAGCCTATGTCTTTTCTACAGCAATATGAAGACATGATGCAAGGAATAATTTCTAGACCTTTCTTTACAAAAAATAAAAAATGAATAATTCCTCCAAATATTGCTTAATTTTCCATAAATATCTAAGCATTCTTGAAAACAATTTCTGGTCCATTAATTCTCTCTTTTAGCACTTCTCAGCCTTTTGGGTAAGATCAAGTGCATTAATTCTCTCCTTTAATCAGTAATAAAACTCAACCACAATTAATTTGACCCTACCAAACTGAATGTCTGCCTTTCATCTTATCTACTATTGAGTACTTAGATTTCAATATTCAAACTCATGGTGAAATTCATCAGGAAATAATGAAAGTTATCTATAATTTACCTTTTCATTCTATACTATCTTCTAAAAGCTAATAAAAGTCATGTCCCAAGCCATAAAAGGATTTTTTTTATTAGTGGGTCTTGCATTCTTATAACAAAATACCTGTCACTGGGTTCCTCATAAAAAGAGGTTTATTTAGCTGACAGTTTTTACAGGCTGAAAGTCCAAGATTAAGTAGCATATTTACTTAGACTCTTCTGAGAACTTCATTGTCACAACATGGCAGAGAAACAGGCAAGGGAAAAAGAGAGAGAAAGAGAGAGACAGAGAGAGAGAAGAAGGAGGAGGCAGAGAAGGAGGAGAAGGAGAAGAAGGAGAAGGAGGAGGAGGAGGAGAAGGAGAAGAGGAGGAAGAGGACAAGAAGGGAGGGGAAGAAAGGAGAGGAGAGGAGAGGAGAGGAGAGGAGAGGAGAGGAGAGGAGAGGAAGAAGGAATGGGAAAAAGAAGGGAA
Organism: Cuniculus paca; assembly: GCA_004365215.1. NCBI lineage: Eukaryota > Metazoa > Chordata > Mammalia > Rodentia > Cuniculidae > Cuniculus > Cuniculus paca. Next base: position 846 of record RJWT010025917.1, on the reverse strand, counting down.
AGGAAGGGGTGGGGAGAGCAGGAAAGGGGAGGGAAGGGAAGAGGGAATGGGTGGACCACATGCAGATAGGGCCAAGCTGGTGCAGTAGTCTTGCTTTCTAAGAAGCCAGTCTTGCAGTCCTGATCTAGTCTTATGAGAGTCAGAACTCTTGAAAGCATTAATCCTCACAGGAAGATGGTCCCCTTCATTGCTTGTCTCCCACTAGTTAAAGATTAACCACCTCCACACAAAGGACCAGGGTCCCAGCACCTGAACCTCTGGGGAACACACTGAAACCATACCCAAACCACAGCAGCATTCTCTTAGTGAGTAGGGGCATGTGGGGAAAAACGCATGGGTTGAGAAGCTATGCAATACTGCGGGGGAGGAGCTAAAGATGGTGGAACAGTAAGCAGCAGAGTAAACAGTCTCTTTGAGAGAAACACTTCAGATGCTGGAATATAACATCATGGAGAGGACAAGAAGGAAGGATGTGGGTCCCCTGGACCCAGGAAGAATCTAAAATATGAATTGAAGCCCACAGAGAGAATAAAAAGAATTTAAATGAAGAAGAAGGTGGTGGCTGGCAGCGCCTCAGCCTGGAGCCAGATTCACCCTGCCAGAAGACCTGCTGAGCCTGGAGACGCGCAGTTGCGGTTGCGGTCATGGTCGCAGCTGCATCAACCCCAGAGGTCTCTGCAGGGAGGCGCGGGAGTGAAGGAGAGTGGCAGACGCGGAGATCTGAGGACATGGAGATCTGTGCTGGCTGTGGGTGAGCGCTTGGAATTCCACTCCCCTCCCCCCCCCCGCCCCAAGGGAGAGAGTGATCGGCCAGGCTCCATCTTGGAGTTGGGCAGGTTACGTCGC
>RJWT010025916.1:0-15965 GCA_004365215.1 Cuniculus paca | reverse complement strand
AAGATTAATTATCTTAAGCATATTGTATCATCCTTGTCTTAGTGTGCTTTGTGTTGTTATAACACAATACCTGATGTTGCATAATGTATAGAGAAAAAGGGTTTATTTGCCTTTCCATTCTGATACCAGGAGGGCTCCCTCTGTGGGTAAGTGAATCCCTGCAGAAAGAACATGTGTGTAAAGGTGTGGAAGCAAAGAACAAGCAGCAGAAACCAAACTCACTGCACAACATCCATTTTCCTAGGAACTAACCCAGTGCTGTGAGACCAGACCCACTCCTGTGGAAGCACAGTAATCCCTTTCTAAGGTTGCACTCCGGTGACCTAATCTGCTTGCCCTGGGCCCCACCTATTAGCACCTAGACTTTCCACACATTTCCCACCCACTGATCTTAAAACTTGAGTTACTCTGAATACCGTTGCGTCAGGGACTAAGCCTCCAGCACGTGAACCATGGGCGAACAAACTGTGCAGACCATAGCTCTCGTTTATCATGGTGCTAAGTAAAAACAACCTTCACTTGTTGCCAGTTGTACAATGGATGCAGCCTAAACATCTCAACATCCCAACTGGCTCTCGCTTACCTGACAGTCATATTCAGGGATCTCATAGATAAAAGAGGCCACAAGGAATGGACTCCGACTTTTTTCCCACAGAAGAACCTGCTTAAGGCATAGCTTCTCAAATGCAAAGAGAGGCGTGCTGGCAGCCCGTTCCGCTTCGGGAGAACACCTTCACCTCCACGGCAATCGCACAGGCGTTCTCTGACCTACGAAACTGTCCCTGCCACCAGCTGCCAGGCAGGATTGCTCAGCCTGCTCCCTGCATTTCTATCCCTTAAGTTCAGCCAACCATATAGTTTCACTTAAGGCTCAATCGCAAAAGGTCTTCCCTCATATCACCCCCCAAATCATCTACCAAGATCTTTCCTGCAATCTGTTAAGATCTCTTGATAACCATATTCCCATTTAGAATCTATCATGTAGTTTTTGTTGGCCCTGGTAAACGTTTATGGCTAATTTGGCAGCTAAATCAGAAAACTTGGATCCTGCCCCCTCCATCCTTTCCCATAAATAAATCTCTAAATCTTCCTTTAGAACCTCTTCCCTGGGCCTGGCTTGCAAGGTCCCTTCCTGCACATTGTATAAATGTTCCATCTCAACAGAGAAGAATTTCATTACTAGATCATCAGAAGAGGAAAACTGCACTTCTGAGAGACAAAGTGATATTCTGAAGATCAAATAGTGGGTGGAATAACACAGTTGTGATTTCAGTCCAGGTGCCCGGATTCATAACAGAATATTTGTGTTTAGTCACTTGAACTACTTTAACAAAATACTACAAACTCAGTGGTTTAAACATTTTTCCCCTTGTGTTTCTGGAGACTAAGTCTGAGGTCAAGCAAGGCCTGTTTCTTCTGAAACTCTTTTTGCATTACAGAACTGCAACCTCTCTGTGTCCTCACGGGCTGTTGTTTTTGTGTGTGTGCATGTCCCTGATTCTGTGTGTACCTTCTGTTCTAATAAGGGCACTAACCACATGAAACTAGGGCCCCACCTTTATGATCTCGTGTATTAGCAGAAACAAATCATAGTAAGAAAATCCATTCTCCAAACAGTGACCTTCAAGGTACTCACAATAGTGGTTCAACACATGAATTCAAGGAGAAAGAAGTAGACACCTTTCAACTCCTGGCAGTATTCCTACTGCATTCTGTGTGTAGCTGTTCTACATGTACAGAAGGTACCAGATAGGTGTTATTTATGCAGAACGTGGCTTGTAAATTTTGGGGAGGAAATGCTGTGTGTGGTTTTGTGGCGGTTTTTTTCATTGTTTTTGTTTGTTGCTTTTGGTATTTTCTTGCACCATCTTAAAGTAATTACAAACATTTTGCACTCTTCTCAAGTTTCTGATCAAAAGAATTTTTTAAAAGAGTAAAAATTAAACAGAATATTTTTACACTGTTGCTTTTGCTTTCTTTTGGTTTGACTTTCCTTTCCCTGGGAGCTCACCATGAGCTTGCAGTGGGCCACTGCTTGGATCCTCGGATCCTGGGAACTCTTGGGAAACTCCAGTAGGAGTGAAGAAGGTATCCTTGGTGACTGTCCCCACACTAGTGCCAAGGCAGACCAAATGTCTGGTTCAGAACCACAGCCCCAGCGAGTGCTCAAGGAACCTGCCGTGGGGGGCCTCGAGTCGGTTTCTGCTGTGAGGTGAAGGGTGCCTTCCCTGGGAAGCTACATGGAAATGAGTCACCTGCAGTTATTTTTGTAGCAATAACCAGCCGCCAAATAACTTGATCCAGGGGACAAGAGGTGAGAACCATTTATCCTTCCAGGTGTAATGCAGCAAGGTGCTGTGATTTACTGCAAATGTGTTCATGGCAAAGTGACGAGGTCCTGCAGAGGAGAGCAGACACCTGCTTTGAGGAAGGGAGGAAAGCAGATAATGTGGACAGGCAGAGGACGGCAGCCTCAGCCACACCGGAGAGTCAGTGACGCCAGCCGCCCCCAGTCTCAGAGCTTTGTCAGTCTCATTGCTGCTTTCTTAGGACACTGGAAGTCCTTGCTGAGGACAAGTCATTTAGTATCATTTGGATTTACCTCAGAACCAGATACTAAGACAAGGATACGAGAATTGTTTACTTGGGAAGTAAAGGGAAATATCTGTACAAAGGCAACCTCTGCCAGTTGATGGGGCTTAATCCCACTTGGAAAACACTTAAGCCAGCACAGGGCACATGCTGCAGAGCTGTGAACACCGAGGTCAGCGAGGGACCTCCTCCCATTGCCAGTGAGACAGGCCTGCTGCAGGGACGGATGGGCAGACATTCATTCCCAACCATTTCAGCCTGCCTCTCAGGAGCGGGTTGGGCTCCAGGGATTGAGAAGCTGGGCTCCACCTACAGGAAGAGATGAGTGGGTGAATGTGCATCTGGTACTAGAATAATTGCCAACCCATAAAGCAAGGAAGGTTAGGACACAGGGTTTTGGAACCAGACTGGCTTGGAATTCCAGGTCCACCATATAGCACTGGAGGGCCCTTAGCCATATCACTTGATCTTTTATATTTTCATTTCTTCATCTGATAAAAACACAAATGATCATATATGGACATAACAAAAAGGGCTGAGACTGGACCAAATGAGTAATTCGTACGATTATCCAAGAATTTCCAAGTGCCCAATATGTATGTGAACCACACAGCATCACGCTTATAGGAGAACCCTCTATAGGAGGAGGCTGGAGAGCACCTTCACATGTCTGTCTCTTCCATGACTTTAACAGTCGTACAATGATTCTACCATTGTGTAAAAGGTGACCCTTCTAGTGTTTTGTACTATGTAACAATATAGGGCCATGGGTGGCATTACTCTCAAACAATACTCAACATTCTGAAGTCCAGGGAAAACCAAAGATGCTGATGCAAATTTTTGGGTACTTCAAAATTCTTGATAGCAAGCTGTTAGGAACTTTAAGACACAGAAAGATCGTTGCAGGTCAATATTGCAAAGAGGCTTAATTGATTAAGCACAGTCCAACTGGTATTTAGAAGAGGCAGGTCAAGGCCTCCCAAATGTTTGAGGAAGCCATCTGAGGATTAGACTTTTGCCACTGAGGTAGAATGAAACCTTGAAGGCACTCACGCATTGGGGAGGTTCCAGAAAGGAATAAGAGCTCTGGAGTGTGAGAGTTAAGACCCTCTTGAAGTCAACGTGGCAGAATTTTCTGCATACCTTGTTCACAGCTCAAAAATGGTAAAACATGCATTCATTCTTTTGTTTCAAACAACGTTAGAATTTTTTACTCAAGAAGCTTGGTGATAAAAGCTCACCATAGGTGGATTCTACAGGTATCAGGCATTGGGGACCTGCAGTCTCTGCATTTGCACTGTTTCTAGTGAAGCTGCTAAAGAATGAACGTGTGGTCATCACTGCCACAGAAGTGGAGATGGGATTCTAGGGAAAAGCAAAGGACAATACATGCACTTGATGGTTTCAAAATGTCTTCCTACATGGATAATGAATGAAATAAGTCTTGAAGAAAGAGAAGTTTTCCAAACTGAAATCTGAGAGTAGCTCAGCACAGCTGAAGGGTAGAGGAGGGGTGATGCAGACAAGGGGGCTCAGTCAACCCTGAACCTGAGTGTTTCTTACCAAAAGTACTCAGAGACTTTCCAGCACTCATAAGTATGGGGCTGTACAGTTATAATTTGATTATCGAAAGTAGATTGATGATTTGGAGCCAGGAGGATAACTTGGCAAACTATTTTCCAACCATGAAGTCATAATGATAGTACCATTGGGGATGGTCAAATTAAAAACCTATTTGGTAGGTAGAAGGGGCAGTTTTAACAATAACAGTAGGAATATGGAGAACAAAGTAGTGACTTCAGTTGACTGTTGGGTCTCTTGGGCTGTGGCCTTGAAAATTTTGCCACTAGCCACAACTTGGTCCAGAGACCAGAATGAAAATAGAGGAAGAGGATAAGTTTAGCTTGTGAAGAAACGAATTTAATGTATGTATGTCTACTAAAGAGTAGGATATGTAAACCTAAATCTTAGAGAAGAGTGAACACTTGAAACCACAGCCATAAAACAGACTATATAAAATAAGCACATCATGAATAATGAAGAAAGAGGAGCTAGAGGTGTAGCTCAGTGGTGAAGCAAACAAAAGAGACAGAGAGACAGTACTAAAATGTTATCCTGAGAAACAATAACATGTAAAGATCACACTAGTGAGGGAAATCAAGGAGATCCCAGAGAAGTCGGAGAAATTCTAAGAGAGAGTGGTGCTATATTTTCCATGAAAACATTCATTTATTGATTTATTCAAGTAAACGTTAATAGTATACCAACTATGTGTGCAAGGCACTACAACTGAAATATTTAGCATAAATACACAATATCTCCCTTTATTGATTTTGCAATACAAGTGAGGTATGTGACAGTCAAGTTGGATTGTCAACTTAATTGTCTTGAGGGTTGCCTAGGGGATTATTAAAGCATACTTCCATGTATGTTGAGTGGGTCATGGAGGTGTGACCTTCAGTGCTAACCTACTCTCTGACCCATTCCTCTCTGGCACTGTTCCCTTTCTCTGCTTCCCGGTCACTATGAAGTGAGACTTGCTGCACTCACCCTTCTACTGTGTTATTCATGCCTTGAGCCAGCCAACCATGGATTGAACCCTTTGAAATCATGAGGCAAATTAAATCTCTCCTTTAAATTGTGGCTGTTGAGGATTTTGTCTCAGCAATAGGAAACTCAATTAACACTGGAGAGATAGATATTCATTCAATAATTAGATGAATAAACAATTTTTATTTCAAATAATGTCATGAGCTCCAAACTTCTTAAAAGAGATGAAGTAGTTGCTAGCTTCAATGCCACAGAGAAATTGGAAATCAAATAAATTCCATGGTTGGGCATAAAACATTATTATAGCAATAAAAAGAATATGAATAAGGAGGCACATGAAGAATTAAAACTACCAGGGAATGAAGTGTCCAGAAAAAGGAAGGGGAAATACAGAAGATCGAATACTCTTTCATCAGTAGATTATGAAGAAAGGGAACAAGCTAGCACAGTTATAGGGAATGGATAGTTAAGAGATTTTTATAACGATGGGACAGTATTGAGCGAGCATATATTTTTTCTAAAATATGGCTAAAGTGTGATTTTAAAAATACAAGAGAACATATGGGCTTACTAATGGAATGATGTTCACATGGGTGGGGTTCATTTTTAAGCAGAACGTGGGCACTGTGTGCCTGAGGTGCGAGAGAAGAGGAAGGGTGGAGAAGAATGCAGTGTGCACGTGGTAGACGGAACACAATTTCAAGGATGTTGCACCTGCTTATTTCTTCCATGAATCTGGGGAAGGTTGTCTCTTGAGAAGTGTTGTGGCCCATTCTCTGTGACTGGAATAAATGCCTGAGGCTTAGTACAGAGGTACCTCAGTTCACAAACTTGATTCTTTCCACAATTCTGGTCACAAACTGAGCTGAATGAGAGCCAAAGCAAATTCAATGGTTTGGATCAATGTTGACCTTATGGGGAAATTTGACTCAGCTCTCATCCAGTTTGGTTTGCAACCAGAATCGCAGAGAGAATTAAGTTTGTGAGCGGAGGCACCACTGTGATTTATAAAGAAAAATGTTCTTCAACTTCCAGGTGGTGAGATCTTATCTGGTGAGGTCCTTGTGGCTGGTGGCGGGTTCTGCAGAGTCCCGAGACAGTGCAAGGCATCACATGGCAAGAAGGGCACATTCAAGAGGAGAAGCTTCACTTCTAGAGCAGAGCCTCCCTTGAGACAACCATCGATCCATTTTAATGAGTGCACGCATGCATTCATGAGGGCAGAGTTTGTCTGATCTCTTAAAGCATCACAATGGTGATATATTTCAACATGGAGTTTGGAGACCCTTTTATCAAAGCAAGAAAAAACAAAGGATACAGAGGAAGCTGAGGGGGAAGGGTCTAGATTGAAACACTCAGTTAGAGAAACACCAAGAAACACAGAGATCTCAGTGTAGCCTAAAGCCCTAGTGTTAAGGTGCCATCAGTCTGAATAGTCACCTTGTTTCCTTGCTGCAGGGCTCAGAATCCTGAGTGCAGAAGATGTGGTGATGTGGAGCAGCAGTGAGGTCTTATAAGTACCTTTGGCAAAGGGACAAGGTGGTAGATAAGCCCAGCGTGTTCTCTGACAGATTGTGAGGGAAGCCAAGAGAAAGTCAACAGACTTGGAGAAAGGGAGAAGCAGGAGTTTTAGATCTAGCAGAAGAGCAGGGGCTACAGAAAAGGGGACATAAAGTGTCAGAGAGTGGAGGTTAAAGTTAGAGAAGCTTCGAGCAATGCCAGATTACAGGGTGTTGCCAGGACAGTGAACGACTACTGTGGAATGAAAGTGAAGGTTTAGGACTGAGGAGAAACTATGAGATTTAAATGCGATCATTACTTGGGTATTAACATGTCTTGGGGAAATATCAGATCTCATCACCAACACTGTAGACCTAATCGACAATATAAAACCAACTATGCATTCTAGTTCCTTTAGCTGAGATACTTAGAGTCCATCTGTGTGAGTAATAGCCACTACAAAAACTACAAAAGTAAAAGCCACAGGTGCAGCCCTACTTGATGCTTGAACAGACAGACCCTGTGATGCCCTCTGTGTCCTAGAAGGGGCATTTCCAACCCAAGCAGCAGAGGAGGAAAAGCTGGCAGTGTCCCCATCCATTTCTGATCTTCTGACAGTTCCTATATTTTGAACTTCACCTAGCTGAGCTGTCAATTCAATCTAGACTCCCTCTGAAGACATGATTGGAACAAGACAGCTCCATGGTAATACCACCATCATGAAGCAAGTCTGCAACATTTTAGAATGTCAAAGCACTTTACGACTGTGCTCATTAATTTTTCCACATAACAATGCCAGAAGGTAGTCCAAGGGTCGAGCTCAAGTGTGAAAGTAATGAAAAAGTTGTAAAACCAGACTATGGGCAAAACTAGATCACAGCTTAGCCAGTGAGATGTAAAATAATTCAGTTTACTATATCTTGAACTAGGAAATGCCATGTAGCAACTCCCAACCTTGCTGGTTAGAGGCAATGAGGAGCCAAGTCACCACAGAAGCTTAAAGATTGTTACCACGTGGCACAGATTTCCTACCCTCCCCTCCCCTCCCCTCCCCTTCCCTCCCCTTCCCTCTCCTCTTTTCTTTGCCATCTTTCCTTCCTTTTCTCCTTCCTTCCTTTCTTCCTTCTTTCATTCTTTCTTCTTATCTTAGTTACCTTCTCATTGCTGGTACAAAATACTTGGCATCCACAAGTTAAAGGAGGAGAGGTTCATTTTGGCTCACAGTTTGTAGAGGTTTCAGTCCACAGTTGACTGGGTCCAAGGCAGGGCAGCATGGCAGAAGAGAAACAGCTCAAAGCAGGGCAGGTAGGAAGCAGAAAAGGATCAAGGGAAGAGGCAGGAATACACGCGCTTCTAGACCCACAGTGAGCCACCCTCTCCCACACAGGCTTTACCTGTCAATAAACCCAGCAGTGGACTAATCCAGTACCATGTACTCATAGTCCAGCATCACACACCCATGGTCCAGTGTCACACGCCCAAGGTCCAGCACCACATGCCCAAGGTCCAGCGTCACAGGCCCATGGTCCAGTGTCACACGCCCAAGGTCGAGCGTCACATGCCCATGGCCCAGAGTCACACACCCATGGTCCAGCATCACACGCCCATGGTCCAGCATCATACACCCATCTTCCAGCATCACACACCCATGGCCCAGAGTCACACACCCATGGCCCAGTCACCTCCAAATAGCCCCACCTATGAACTCATGGAGCTTTGGGAAGCATCTGAAAATAAACATTACACTTGCTTTAGTTTTTCTTTCTTTATGGTAGATAATAAGTGCTCAATAATACAATAAAGCTCATAGCTGGGCCCTAAATTCCCTCTTAGGTGATAAGGTCAGGTTTCTTTTTGAAAAACTTTTGTATGCTTATACATTTAATTTGCTGTCTTCTGCATTTCCTTTATAATTCAGTGAGACTGTTTCTATTTTAAAAAGTTACAGGACAATGAAGCGTTCAAAGGATTGAACAATACCTATCATTTTACATCACCCAAACTATCAGTCTAGGATTTGGGCAAAAATCAATAAATTTTTGACCAAATGGAAAAAAGAAAGAAAGGGAAACAAGGAAGAAGGACGAGAGTAAAGAAGAAAGGAATGAAGGCAGGCAGAGAGGGAGGGAGAAAGGAGGGACTAAGTGCAAAATCTTTTGGAAAATTCGGTTTTTAACATAGTTCATCATGACAGTAAATTAAGAGAGCCAGAAAAAAATGCATCCTAATCTTAGCTCTATTAGACTAAAAGAATACACTGTTTACTATGGGCAAAATCAGGAGAGATTTTCTTAATTAGAACTTTTTCAAAGCTCATAAAAAGGAATATCTGAAAGGGAAGAAAACATTTTTTTCAAAAAGCAAAGGAAAAGCCACCCTTGACAACTCTTTCTCATTCAGTCGCTGTGCCTGTCATTACCCATGGACCTCTGCAGTCCACACTCTTGCAGTCCTGAGGCTCCTCGGTTCAACTTCTGGAGTCTGATGCACCTGTGCGCGGGGTGAGTGGACCGACCGAGCAGGAGCTTCCCACCATGCCAGCCTCAAGACCAGATTACTGTGCTTTGAGGATGATACTCGCTAGAATAAGAGAACTCTTTCATGTTTGCCTGCAGGACCTGAAGGCACTCTGGCGACTCTGCTAGGTGTGGGCAGGAATCCTACGTACCAGTGCTTCCTGGGAAAAGATGATTGCACAAATTCATCACCAAACCAGACTCTTCAAGGGGACTTGATAAGGCATGCTTCTCACAAGTGGGCTATGCAGGAAACTGTGGAGATTATCATGGGCGCTCTGAAGTTGAACACGAACCATTTTACAGAACAGAAAAAGAGATATTTATGACAGAATTGTGGATAGAGCAATAGTGTTAGCTTCCTAAACAAGCAGGTGCTGACAGGTACAGAAATGCAGTCAACTGTGATTCTCAACATTAGATGACATGGAATTTGAGTCCTAGAGATAAGAAGTACCTTTCTGCAATGGGAAATGACAAATTGAAACAAGAACCTTCCAGTAAGCCTCCCAACTCTTCTCTTTCTCTGAGCTCCCTACCCTCCAGGTGCCTACAAGAATCAGATGGAGTTTTAGGTAGTTTGAATAGTGTGAACTTCTTAGAAAGTTGGGTAGAGGAAGTAATAGGATTGTTGGAATCACAATCTCAGAAAAGTCAGTATTGAAGAGTTTTGCCAAAATCACATCTTAGAGGATCTTAATGTACTTGGCATTAGGAGGTGTGGAGGTCTTTGCCTTTTGATCCATCCTTAACAGGAAGGCTGATATTCGTCCATCCTCCAAGAGTAGTGAAATGCCTTTTGACTGCCCAGAGAGGAAGAGTAGGAAAACTATGTGTCTTGGTTTCTGTTGTTAACACACAACACCTGAAACTGGTAATACATAAAGAAAAAGGTTTATTTAGATCATGGTTGGAGGCTGAAATTCTAAAATTGTGTGGTGGATTAAAACCTGATGGCCAATTTAAACACCAACTAAACTGAATCAGTGTGGTGCTCAATATAGAGGGTCCACCCAAGGACTATTGCCTACATAAAAAGGAGAAGTGGCGAGGAACAGAGTAGTGTTGTGGGTCCTCCTAAGTGTTGTGTGGTGTTGTTGGTTCTCCTATTGCCTTAAGTTTCCTGGAGAAGCTTGTTGGCTGATATGAGAAGTTTCTTTCCTGATATGAATGAGCTTGGCTGTTCTTATCAGAGGAGCTCAGGACCTTGTTGCTGAGAATGCCTGCAGTTCATTTTGGAGGAGCTCTGGTCCTTACTTTGAACATCACTTCCTGGCTCTGGAAGGGAAGATGTGTGCAGCTCAGTATTAATGAGAAGCTTATCACACTGGCTTCCTGATATGAACTTGGCTGTTCTCATCATTGGAGGAGCTCAGGACCTCATTGTTGCTGAGGATGGCTGTGGTACTTTTGGGGGAAGCTCTGGTTCTTACTTTGAGTTTTACTTCCTGGCTCCAGTGCAAAACCCTCAGCCTACTGACACAGACCCTTCATCCTGCTGATGCAGACTTTCTAGCTCCTACCACTGACCTTGGGGCCTTCCCAGCACAGATCTGTGAAACTGACTTGCGTGACTCATTGTGGACTCTAGGCCTCCAGTTGGACTTTGAAGAGGCATTGTCATGGGCTCTCGGTCTTAAGCTGGACTCATGCAGGATATTGCCATGGGACCCAGACCCTTGACTGGATTTCTAGGTCTTTAGTGTGTGGACAGATTTCCTGCACTTTCTTTGTATTTGACTCCTTGGGTGACCATTATAAATAATACTATAAATCATGTATCCTATATTGTCTTGTTTTCCTTGCAACCCCTGACTACAACAGATCAGGTGGTTACAGGTGGTGGATTTTGGTGAAGACCATGTGGCTACATCATGGATGAGAGCCTGGGAGCATTTTCAAGAGGGTTGAATGGGATCATGGAAGAGAGATTCCAAGGAGATGCTGGGCTTGCTTATCACACCCTCACCACCCTGTGAGTCAGAGGTCTCACACTGAGAGCTCTCACACTGTGGCATTAAATCTCGATGTGAGTTTTGGTGGTAACAATCACATTCAAAGCATGCCAGGGCACAAAAGCCAACGCTATTGAAAGACTGAAGTATTTCAGACAGTCCAAAATACTAAGGTAGATGGGCACCCATCCCTTTTCTAAGAGAGAACATCTTTTTAGAAGTTCTGGTCTAATTTCACAGCTGTTGTACAAGCAGACTTCTGTCCCTAACCTCAGGGGAGTGAACCTTTAGGAAAACTGCTGCCTCAGGCAGGGAGGTTTCTAGAGGGATATAAGAAAACCTTACCCATTAAAGTCTTTGCTATAGTAGGAATTTCATTTTTTAAAAATAAATGCTATCATGCACAAGCAAGGTTAATCTACTGAGACATCAGAATTAATTCCTAATGGAAATTTTAAGACACACACATGCGCATATATACATATTCTCTAATAAAATAAGAAAAATAGATTGGGCCAGAAATATGAATAGGAGGTATGGTACCATCTCCAGTAACTTTCTCATAATATTTAATATGAACATTTCATCCAGTTTAGGTATCATCTAATTATGGGGTTGATGAAGCTTCTGGCAATGTATGCAATGGAGTGCAGAATCACATTTCCCTTTCCTTATAAAGTGTATATTTAGCTTATTTTCAAATTTGCTGTTGCTTAACATTCTTGTAAATTAAGCCGTCATCTGCCAGCAACCAAAGTCACCTGATCAGGTGCTGGAATGCTGAGCTGGAGAAGGAAAACCTCTAGAGGTCCCATTTCTGTTAAACTCTTAGATAAATGGGTCTCGGCAACTCCCCCGAAGCCTTTAGTGTCTGGTGTCTTCTTCAAGGAATCTCACTAACATGAGCTATTGACCATGTTACCTAAAACCTCCAACCTGGCCTTCTGGCCATCCCCTGGTGCTCCTGGCTTAACCTCAGAATGTATAGAAACAGTAAACTGTGCACTACAATCAAGTGAAATTAATAAAAGTATAAATGATACTATGATTAACTGACAATGTTGAATACTCTTTGGGGTATTCCTCTCCATAGTTTAATACAGGGCAAGTTATACTTTATATCTTCACGACAAGCAAAATTCAAGTTAGTTTAAAAGTATATATTAGATCATTTAAAATCAATGATCACATAAAGAAGCAAAAGAAAACAAGAAGCAAACGAAGTGTACTACAGGGAAAGCCTTAAGATTGTAACTTCCATCCTTCCCTCCTCTCTGCACAGATGTACTGAGAGAGGACGACTTTCCATGTGTGATGGGCAGAAGTCACAAAGATGACAGTGACAGTGGCCTTATCTTTAAAGACATGCAATCACCTCAATTCACTTAGAAACTGCAGATGCTGGAGTTAGAGTATTGCAAAGTACAAAGGAGTATCAAAGAAAGGGGGATTCATTTTCACTAAAATACCTACGGATGTTTCAAAGAGGTGACACTTGAATTGATCTTTGAATAATGAGCAGGACTTAGGCTAAAAAGCAGGGAGAAGAAGAGCATGTGAGGCATATTAAGAAACACGTGATGAGGGACAGTAGGATGGGAATTTGTTCCCACTTACCCACATTCACTATGAAATAAAAGACCTTCATGTGAGGGTGTTGGGAGTTGTTCACCTGAGCGACTGGTGAGGCTAAGATTCCTCTGCTGGGAGGGGGTTAAAACACATGGGCTCATGGAAACCAAACAGAAGAATCTAGATGTTGTCCTCTGAATATTAGTGAGTTTTCAAAGAGAAAGCAAGAGAAATGCCCCCCAAAAGATAACTTGGGTAATTTGAGGCTGAAATGGAGACCAAGCTGGGTTCTGATTCTACAGTAATATTCTAGTACAAGAAGATGAGGCCGAGGCCAGGAGAGCCTGAGCAGAAAGGAGGATATGCCTGTGGGCTGTGTCTGAGTTTACGCCTTAGCTGGGAGAGAGGGGTCAGAGGGTAACAGGTATTTCCAGCTTGTGCACTGGGGTGTATGGAGGGAGGCAAGTCTGCATGGGAGAGGTCAGACTCAGCAGAGGGAGCCCAGGAAGTTGCGTCTCTTCATGGCTTCCTGAGGCTCCAGGGCATCTTTACGAGAAATGCTAAATTAAACATAGTTTGACAGGCCCCTTAAATAGCACCAAGTTCAGAAAAAAGGGATGAATGAGGCAAACAGACAAAACGATTGATAGAGAAGCCAAATAAAGACTCTACCTTGATTCAAAGATGTGTTGGATTTTTAAATCCATAATTGTAAAAGGACATAATGAAGATTTAAGCTTTAAATATGTCCTAATACCTAGCTAATTAAGATAATAAAACACAAAGAGGTGCTGTGCAATCAGTATGCTAATGGAACCCCATCTCCTGCAGCCCGTGGCTCTTTGGTCAGGATCCTGTTCACAAGTCCTCCCAGGACAAGCATGGGCTAGTTGAGGGATAGGAGAGGAAAACAGGCCACAAGTTCGAGGTGTAAAACCTGTACATAAAAGTCGTGGTGCTGTTGTTCTGTAACAGAAGTGGGTGGCGTAGAGAGCGCGGTGGGGGTCAGAAAATGGTACTCATGCGGGTTTCCTTTCAGGCCTGGAGCCTCACTGTGTGGAGACACCTGCTAGTCACAGGATTATTTGGTCCTATCTAATGGATCTTTCATCTTTTCCCTTTATTTTTTTGACCTCAGACTTAAAACGAATACCTTCAAGAAAACATAATGTACATATTTGATTATGCAATAATTAAAACTTTTGTAGCAAAACCAAAGATAACTACAAGAGATTTGGGAGGGAAAATTTAAAAAAATAAAAAGGCCACATATTAAAAAAAAGAGTAACAACAAAAATAGAATCTTATAAGCTAAAGTAGTTAATTAATAAGCAAATAAAATCTTGCAAAGACTTATTTGTAGAAAAATTTTAAAAGCAAGTATTAAATCATGTTCACACTCACCAGGAGTGGAAAATACAAATTAAGTAGATATTACTGCACAATTTATTAATCAAGGAGTTATTCTTAAGGCTGATCACATGTATTTCTGGCAGGAGAAAGCATATTTTCACTGTATATTTTATAAAGATGAGATTGGTTTAAGCTGTTGACAGTATTTTTCTTTTTCAATGATAGAAACAGCTACAAATTATCTAGCAGAGCTTGAATTCACATTTTGAAGACTGTATATTTCATGATGTGTGTATAATGTGATTTATTCTACCATTCACTTAGTAGTGGACATTCACTATTTTTTGCTACAAAGTTGTAATTTTTTTTCATACATGTTCTCACTTATATTGATTTTATTTTTATAGGGTAGTTTTTAAGGTCATCCAAGGTTTAGGATTATAGGAGCAATCCTACTATTCCATTAGTTTTCGTTATAACAGAAGTTTCCAATTGCAGCTGTGAAGTACAATTAGAGGGTCCAGTTGCCTGGACTTTTTCCCCACTGTGCCGCTGAACTTGGGCACATTTGCACTATGTGCTTACAGTATTCTTATCTATAAGGCTGGAATAAAATAATACATTCCTCAATAGGATTTTTTTACAGTGATTACACAAATTAACATAGGTAACTGGTGCACTTATATTAATTTACAGATAATTATGTGTATATAATCTACACACAATTTAGTGATGCTGCATCATAACCTTTACTCTTATTATTCCTTAGAGAGAACATACTGGAGATTATCATGAAAAATATTTATTGTGTCTTGTATATATATCTGGAATGGGAGGGCCTGCAAAGGTGATAGAAGAAAGTATTATCATTCATTAATTATAATTTATTACACAACAAAATATCCCTAATCTTAAAACGGAGTCCTTCTAATACAAAAACCTGAAATCTAAAATGCCTCAAAACTCAGAATTTTTACATGATGCCAAAGGAGAAAATATGACATCTGATCTCAGATGTCACAGTCAAAATGCAGACCCACTAAAATACTGTATAAAACTACTTTATGATTATATGTGTATAAAGTACATTTGAAACAAATGAATTCTGTGTTTAGACTTGGGCCCCACCCCCAAGAGATCTCATTATGTATTGTCTTAGTTACTTTCTCTTTGCTGGGACACAATACCTTACACCCACAAGTTAAAGGAGGAAAGGTTTATTTCAGCTTACTGTGTGTAGAGATTTCAGTCCATGGTCAGTTGGTCCAAGGCAGGGTGACATAGCAGAGGGACATGGTAGAGGAGAAACAGTCCATGGCAGGGCAGGCAGAAAGCAGCAAGCCTGCCTTTCATTTTTGCCTTTATATTTCATCCAGGCTACAAGCCTATTGGTTGGTGCCTTCCACACACACGATTGGGTCTCCCATTACCCACACCCAGAAATATGTTAAACCAATTGGTGAACTGATTTAGTACCATACACCCTTAATCCATATTCACAAACTGTAGATTCAGCCACCTCCAAAAAGTCCCAACTGGGAGTGCATGAGAGTTTGGGGGGACATCTACATACAAGTCACAACATGTGTATTCAAATATTCTGAAGTATGAAAAAATTCCAAAATCAATAAACTTCTGGTTCTAAGCATTTTAATATGGGATATTCAATCTGTAGTTTTTCCATGTACAGAAGTAATGAAAAATGTGTTTAATAATGAATGTACTTAAATAATGACATCAATAGCTTCCATTTAGAAAGTAATAAATAAGATAAAAAGTTTTTGCCTATAGGTTTATATCTAAATATGGAAAAATGTGGTTTAGGAAAGATTAATATCTTGTATTGTTATCATCCATTGGGTCAAATCTATAATCTTTTGAAGGACTAGTAAGTAAGCTCTCTGGAAAAAAAAGAGAAAAGAAAAAA
>RJWT010025915.1:0-15992 GCA_004365215.1 Cuniculus paca | reverse complement strand
AAGAAAAGTCCTCATTGTTCCTCAATGTTATTTGCTGTTGATGAATTTTCTCAATTTTTTTTATCTAAAATAATTTTTATCTCACCAATTTTGAAAATTATTTCATGGGGTATAGGAAGGTGGCAGTTATTTTTTTTAAACATTGTAGCACATTGTGTTATCTTTTGTGTACCATCTGTCAATTCTTGTTATTTGTTTTAGTATATTGTGTCTTTTTTATCTTTGTCTCTGCTTTTCATCAGTTTTACTGTGATTTCTCTAGATATGACTTTTCCAACTTACTGTCTTTAGCCAATTTTGGAAAGTCTTTAGTTGTTTTTTTCTTTCCAAATGTTGCTTCTGTTGTATTTTCTCTTGACTCTTTCTAGGTCTCTGTTTGCATTTACTTTTCACTGCATTCCCTATGTCTTTGAAGATCTTTTCTAGATTTCCCAGTCTTTCATCTCTTTATGCTTTTGTCTTGGGTTTTTTCTCCAGATGTATTTCTGTAACAGTACTTCTCTCTTTGGCTGTGTTTAAATAACCATTGAACCTATTCACTTAGTTGCATTTTCCAGTTTTATAATTTCCTTGTAATCTTATTTCTCTGTTAAAATTTCTGCTTTTTAAATTCTTCAGACAACTTTTTCAAGTCTATTTCTGGATTTCATTGATTGTATTTCCTATAGGCTAATTACTATTGCCTATTGTTTCTTCTGCATCTTTTATCTCATCTTGGTTTCCACTTATGTCTGGTTAGTTTTTGGTTGGTAGATATTGTATACAATGAACTTAAAGATAAGTTGAAGCACTGGGTGATGTTATAGGGTGGGCACCTAAGCTGGGTGAGCCTGTGAACAGGGACAGAACTGGTTTTAGTCTATATAAGTGCCAGTCTATTTCTCATTGCCCCCTGTCCTAGGACACAGCATTTTGAGATCCTAACCAATGCTTAGAGTGTGAAGTTGTTAGTACCACCTCTTAGCAGATTCTTTCATTCAGTTCTTGTGCCCTTAGTCTTCTGAGTTTGTTGAAAATTCTCCTGAGGGCTTCTGCCTCTCAACTGCTTCTAGTGTAAGCAGATGTCTTGAGTGGGACAGGTAGTCCCAAGATCTGTGGTCACACTTTAGTTTTGTTTTCTACCTGAGTCACTCTCTTATAAATGTTCATTACTTTGAAAATTTTACACTGCTCCAAAATATAATTTAAAAATATTTATCTGAGTTATTCTAGTTGTGTTTAGTAGAAGCGTGGGTTCACGTGACTTAGATTTTCATTAATGGTAGTGAAACACTTCCATTCTGTTTCCATCAATTTAATGACTGTAAAAATCTTATCAGATGGTTCTTGTATCATTTTTTAAGCCATTTCCCTGATGAAGACATATAGGTGTTTTCTGGCTTTTCACTGTGAATTATGTTGAGTGTCTTTCTTATATCTGTGCATACTATTCTACTTCCTCTAGGTAAATTCTTAGGAGTGGAGTTGTTGAATAAAAGCTATGCACATTTTTAAGGAGTATGATAACTATTTCCAGATTGTCTCATGGAAGGCTACACCAATTTACACTTTTACCAGCTGGGCAGGAAAGTGTTGGCATCACACCAACACCAGTATCTCATACTTTAATAAGTCTTACACAACCCTGGGTAGCTACCAGCTTGGCTGAAATAATCATGGCTTTAAAAGTTCTCCATAATTTGGACCTATGGGTCAAAACTCATAGGATAAATCAGTAAGTAAAATGATAAGTCCTGTGGTTCAATAAAAAGCTAGGGAAGTAGGTCCAGGATGAGGAAATCTGATGTAAGAGCAGTTCATACGAAAAAGAGCTTGGGATAATAGCAGATGGGCTAATTCACTCCAGGACTGAATTTACAGACCCCAGAGGTACAGATTAAAGGGGAGAAAGGGCCTCTTATCTGAGATGGCTCTTATCTGAGATATTCTAAGTGTGGTTACATTTTTAAAAAAACTTCATGCACCTGATGTGGTCCTAGGAGAGGTACAGAATGGTGACTGGTCTACAACCATACTATGCAAAAAATAGCTGAAGGAAGAGGTGTGGCTCCCACAAAAGATGTGTTTGTGGGAGGGAATGATAAGTTTGCTTGACTTCTTAACTATATTTAAAAATATTTTAAAATAAGAAATATTTTTAGTTTTTAAAAAATGTTCTGGTACCCATTTTCCGATGGTTCCTATGCAGGAAGGGGTATAAGACTACAGTTCTCTCCTGTCCCTTTTTTGTGGCCTCCACTTGCCAGGAATTTGAATGGCTGTAGCAGAGAAAGCTCACTGATACAGAATTCACCCTAAAAGTGTATGTGTATTCATCTGTTGTTCAACACTTTATCACAGTGGTTTATTTTTAATTTTGATTGTTAAAGGAAGATGAGCTTGCCTTCTGTCCACTCCATGTCCCATGATTTTATTTGCTTTGTTTTGGTTTTCTTAAGAAACAGCATTCTTCCAGGAGAAGCCAAAACATGTACAGTTGGGATAGGGGCAGGAGTGTGTGTGTATGTGTGTGTGTGTGTGTGTGTGTGTGAGAGAGAGAGAGAGAGAGATAAAGTGTTCTGCTTTGCAACAAAAGGGAAACTAGATTATGAACAGGAATATTGCCCTGGGCTGGAGGAAAAAGTACATTCTTAGATAAAAGGGACAGAAGTATGGCCAGTGCCAGAGACCGTGTGGCATAATCTTTACTGTCCATCACTTTAAGTGCTTTACTTTCTATGTGCCAGCACTGTCCAAGTAGTGTTATAAACCGTGCAATTGAATCCTCCTGGCTGGTATGATTTATGGGTGAGGGAACTGGAGCTCAGAAAGGCTAACAATGACTAAGTCACAATGGTAAAAGTGGCAGAGGTTGGATTTGACTCTAGGCCTGTGTGATCCTATCTCCTTTTGAGAGATGAAGAGAAAACTATCATAAAAAGATAAGTTCTAGTTTCCTGAGAAGCTACTTATGGGTTTTATTGGCCACTTTTATCCTCCACCGAGCCTGAATTTTCTATTGATCAAAAATTATCAGAGAAATCTTTCACTTAAGTGTGATGATCATGCAGTAGTTTGGCCCTGTTGAAATTGTTACAAACCAACAGGAAAACAGCAGGAACATTTTTTTTCATCAGGGATTTTCCAGGGATTCTGTATGGCATTCTATTTCTAGAAAATAATGGAATTTTCTTATGAAAATTGGTTAGAAACCTTGCTGATTAGGTATAGATTATTCATTCCCATGTGCTACATATGTTAATGATCTTGTTTCCTGTTTTTCTTTTTGTCAACTCAACATTATTTAGCTTTACAATCAAGTTAAATTGATTATTTACCTAGGTTTGCACCATTTTAATAATAGCATTCTTAGAAATGGAGTATGCTTTTTCCTGAAACTTGAACATCTCTAGCAGTCCTCCCAAAAGAGAAAACATGTATACTCCCTGGGGGAAACAAAGTCATAACTGTGACCATTATTTATCATGTCTACCTTGAGTCAGCCAGTATTGTCCTTGTACAAATCCTGTGGTTTCTGCAGTGACATCTTTGTGTGTGTGTGTGTGTGTGTGTGTGTGTGTGTGTGTGTAGTTCATTCTGGCCTTGAACTCACTTGTGTAAGCCAGGCTGGTCTTGAACTTGCATGATTTTCCTGCCTCAGCCTCCTGAGTGCTGGGTTTACAGGCATTTGCCACCACACCTTGCTCTAGGGATCTCTTAAATACTTTTACATTTCCACTCTTGTGATATAGTTTCAGATGGGCCAAGCCAGGAAAACTCAAAATAGTCTAAGGACTTGGTAATCACACGTGTGATCATTCTAGCCTCATCCTTGAAAAGTACTAGAATAGTGGTGGCAAATTTACGGTATGCATGTTATTTGCTTTTCTTTTAAGACAAAAGATCTTAGTGTATGAGTTTTTCTATGCTAAAGTCTCAGTATTCAGGTTTAATTGCAGTATTGGCACATTGTGATAAATAAGTGGGTTGGATGGAGATTGCTGTTTAGGCACTCGTCTCTAAAAGGTTTGCAATCATTGGAGTTTTTGTTTTAATCTGAAAATTGTTTGTGTATGAATTTAAATAACTAACTCTCAATACAACACCCAAAACCACATAACTGGTATATTCCATTGTCAGTGTTAGAAGATATGTGAAGCCAGATGTGGCAGCACATCCCAGTAATCTTAGCACTCAGGGAGGCTGAGGCAGGAGGATCAGAAGTTTGAACCTAGCTAGACAATTTAGCAATTAGTGAGACCCTGTCTGAAAATGAAAAAGGACCAGGGATGTAGCTCAGTGCAAAGGTCCTGCATTCAATCCTCAGTACTACAAAAAAGAAGAAAATAAAAAAGAAAGAAAGGAGCAAGGGGAAGGAGAGTAAGGAGAAGACATTAATGACTATACTTTGCAGCAAAGGTCATGATGAGCTATATCAAGGTGGCCTATATTTAGCACAGTATCAATATATGACATGTAAATATTCGATGAAGGACTGAGGAACTGTTTTATAATACATTGATAGTGTTCACCTAAAAACCATTAATGCCATACTTTCTGATTGCTGAAGGTGCCTTAACGGATTCTCAGTGTTGTTTAAGGCCTCCAAGAGTCTGTAGACCAGCGAGGGTATAGCCATGAACAGAAGTAATTGCTCTCCAGACAGAACATGGCCATGCAGCTTAGAGAGCAGAGACAGGAAGAAGAGCTCCACCTGTGCCATTGGTAAGGAATCGGAAGCCAGGAGCATCTGAGGGGCCCATAAGGGATAAGGTGAAGGAAAGACTTGGCTACACATTCATTCATTTCACAGCTATTTAAAATACATGTTATCATTCTGTTTTATTTAATTTCCTTAGTTTAATTTATTTGTAATTGACAGATAATTATATATATATGTGGAGTATAGTGTGGAATTTTGGTATAGGTGTATAAGGTGTAATGGTCAGCTCAAAATACAAGTACGAGATTATCCATCATTTCAAATACTTATCATTTGTGTGTGTGTGTGATGAGAACATTCCAAACCCTCTCTTCTAGTCACTTCGAATTATATGATACAACATGTTTGACTTTAAACCAGGGATTGCAAACTCAGATGCCTCTAGAGGCCAGGCTGGTGTCCCATGCACATGAAGGGGGCCAGGCATTAGATGATAGGTCACCTTAGCCCCTTGGGCTCCATATGTGGACACAGTAAGGCTTGGTGGGACTGGGAGAATGACAGCCTCAATTTATCTTAGGCAATTGTTGCCACCTGAAAGTGCAAGATCAGGGTTGCCATTTTTCTGATATTTTCCCTTTCAAGAAATTGCACATCAGATTTGTCGGAGATTCTCAGACTCTTCGATGCTAGCAGTGAAATCAAATGGCACAGGCTGGCTCACAGTCCATGTTTGAATAAGCCCATCAGGTGATTTTGGTGCTCACCCAAGTTTGAGAGTTTTTCCTTTTTCAAATTGTTGGGGAGAGGTCAAAAAAAGAATATTACTTTATGACACATAGAATTACGTGAAATTTAGCTTCACTGTCTATAAATGGAGTTTTACTGGGACACAGTCACACCCAGGAATATTGTCTATCTTTGCTTTGGTGGAGGAAGTGTGACTGACCACATGGCTCAGAAACCTTAAAGCTTTTATTACCTGGCTCTCTATAGAAAATGCATGGCACCTTGCTCTGAGACTGTGAGTTGAGTTAAAGGAAAGAGAGGGCAGACTGAAATACATTAGATGCTCAGTTACCCAAGCTTTAGAATCAAGATGAAGCAAAGAAACACTATTTGAGTTCTGCATTAATAAAACAGCTCAGAGGAAAGTACACAAATGTTCCCTGACATGGCTTGATTTTGCATTTTTCAATTTTCCAATAATATGAAAGTGATGTACATTCTGTAGGAACCATACTTGGAGTTTTGTACTTTACACTTTTCCTGGGCTAGTATTACGTGACAGCCTCTTCTCTGGGTAGCAACGGTGAGCCACATCTCCTGGTTGCTTCACAATCATGAAGGGAAACATTCAGTGCTCCACAGCTGTGAGGTTCAGTAGGTCAGTTACAGTGAATGCGTTTTCAACTTAGGATGTTTTCAACTTTCTGTGGACTTATCAGGGCATAACTTGATCAGGGGTAGAAGAGCCTCTTTATGGAACTGGGTCACAGTGAATAGCCAGGAGGAGAGGCCAGATGAAGACCACACAAGAGGAACAGAAAGAATTACAGAGGCACTCCAGAGGAGGGATCATGGTGACAGAGAGCACTGAAGAGACAGAGGACAAATGAACTCCTGGGTCCTTAACTTGTTACTCATTAAAAGTATGATTTGTGATTTCTTCTGAGGTACTCAGGGATTTAAAAACTGTTTTTACTAAACAAAACAAAGCAAAACAAAACAGTGACTCTTCATTTAGGCCTACATATGCCCAATAGCTAAAAACAGAACAAAGCTTGACTTTCATTTTGTATCTGTCTCCTTTTTACCTTAAAACTTTAGGCCAGATGCCTGCTATGCTGCAGATAGTCATGTTAATCATTTAGGAGGAGTATCTGTCTAAAAGCTGGCAATAAAGTTTGATCAGTCCTAAATTTACATAAACTGTCCCATCACCCTCTCGATGGAGGACACTAAGATGAAAGATTTATAAGAGCAATACCTGAAGTCTCCAGTCATTACCCTAAAAATAGTCACCTTGGATTACAGCAGAGCCTCCACAAAGCCAAGACTGTCCCAAGCAGAAATAATCCTCTCTTAGTTAGTGACTGCCCATGGGTAAGGAAAAGGATGAAAACTCTAACAGCTGGACTCCAGTTAAAGTCATCTACTCTCCATAGGTGGTCATAAGATAGCAACAATGGTAAAAGCAAATCTTTTGTTATAAGGCTCATTCATTCCTTCAAATGAGTTCCTCACCCAGTCAAAATTGCTACAGTAAACATTCAATTGTAAACAATGTACATGCTCCTGGAAGATCTACAAGGTGCTAAATAATCCAGAAAAAAGACATTCTGTAGATCATCATATTTTCTTCCCAGACCATTTTTCCATATCCTCAAATGTTTATTAAAACCTGAATCATTCACCCTGACTATGTGATTCCTCTCTTGGAAACTTGACCATTTTCCCCCTTGGCAGTGTAGTCTGATCTAAATAAACTCTTGTCTTTCCTACATTACTTGTCTATTGGTGAAATTCTTTTTACCACTTCTGTTACTGGCCTTCCCTACATCATCTCTCATGGTTTCATGGAGATCAGATTAAGTGATGAACACTTCTGGAGTTTCCTTACAAAACTAGAACTGAGATGATGATCAACCAGACCCTACTCCATTCCCAACTCAACAGCTGGTCTCTTCCTTTGTTAACAGGCCAGTGTAATCCGCTTCATCAGAGCCTCATCCCCTTCAGCACCTCGACTAGAACGCCCTCCTCTGTTTTCTCTTGCTTCCTAACTCTGCCTAGTAAATCTGCCTGTGCCTCACACTGACACATCCTAAAAGGCTTTGCTGTGATGATGAGTGAAAAGCCTACACAGGAAAAGTTGGGGTCCTCATCTCCTCTTTGGGATGATCTCATAGGACCCCATCTGGTGACAACAGGACTCAGCCACTAATTTTACATAGAGCTAAGATACAGAGACAATTCAAAAGATGGTACCAATATGGCTCCAAAAGATCGTTGATGGCAGTAGGAAAAAAAAGGAACTACCAGATGACATGCGTATTTGGAGTTGTCGGGAGGAACTCTGAAGTGCTAGGGCACTAAAAACTGCAGCATTCGAGTTGCTGGTGAGATGTTTGTTGGAGAGGTCTTGCAGGGCATTTGTAACATGTTTGGCTTAAGAGAGAGATGAGAGCTAGAGATTTAGAAATGAAGGTCTTCCACATAAAGGACAAACATTTCCTGCAAGTATTGCTGGACTTCATGATTTTGTAAGGAGAGTTGAGCCCTAGTTCTATCTTAGCAAGGTATACTCATTGAGGACCCCCTTTGCTCCAGAACTGAACTGGGTTGGAGACATAAGGCTGTATCCACCAGGACTGCAAAGCCCAGTAACATGAAGGTCTGCATGGTAGCTCCCAGAGATCACACAAATAGCCATATGACTTACAGGAGCTGAATTCTTTACTTGGACTTTCTGGGTCTTCAGTCCTCAAGACAGGGATCAGTACTGCATCCATTATGGCCCTATGCCTGTTCTTTCAGACTCCATTCTCTCAACTCCATCAGGCTTACTCTTCCTGTCCCAAGTTGCTCCCCTTTCTTCTCCCTGCTCCTTTTCCCTCCCAGTTCTGAGGCTCCAATTCCCCAAGGAATAGTATCACCAGCAAATGAAAACACTGGTGACAGTCCTACTTCAATTTTTGTTTGAATATCATGAAATGTTACTTTTCTTTGAAAGATCTTGTGTGGTTTGAAGCAGGAGTTTTTGTGGTGCAATTAGATTAGGTTTTTACAAAAAGTTAGCAATTAGCTGTAATTCTGTTTATAATAGAAAAACTTGTTTGCACTTGGCTTCACTTAGTCCACAGCAACTTGGCAGAGCTGATGTGATCGATAGCAGATAGCGGGATTACTCTTTAAAGGGCTTATTATATTCTGCTAATGTTTATTTGAAAGAGATTACAGTGCAGCTTTATAAATGGCTCTAAGATAACATGAGAATGGGGTATTCTCTCTAAAAGACAGCTTGCATGCAAACAAACTAGCAGCTTAAGCTATTAACTTCTTCTGACTGACAGTTTTGAAATGATGTTGCAGAAAAATAATGGTACATGAATGTTTCCAGACATCAAATTAATTAGATAAATGAACTTTGAGTTGGAAACCAAGCTTTCTGGTTACTAAACACTGTGCATGCTATTTTATAGCTGACTGTGTCTTATAAGGCTCAGCAAGCCATTCCAAAAAGCAACGCTCTGTGCTGTTTTATAATAGTTTAATATCCTGATTATATCAGTAAACACATCATAGAAAATATTATCTTTAAAATATTTCGTATCAAGATGAAGTACACTCAGATGTTTTGTGCTGCATCCACAAAGAATTTTAAAAACCATTTATCTGCTTCTATAACAATGGTCATATGCACATTACACAATATAACCTCCCCAGATGGAAGAAGGGCGAAGCTAATTTGTTTGCAGCTATCACCAGACTGGCTTAGTGGCTGGCTCATAAGTAGACCTTCAATGAATAAACACATACCATTGCTTTTTGAAATCAATTTTTTAAAAAAACTAATTTATTATACCCATTTAGATCTAAATACAAAAAAATGTTTTTCCAAAAGGGGTGTAATTTGGGTAAATGGCAATAAATAATAAATGAAATGTCATGCTGCAAAGCCACAGTTTCATTTGTGATTGCATTTCTGTAGTAAGTGTATTCTTTCATTTTATCACCCATGATGGTTTCCAAACAGACATTTTACCATTTGGATCTCATAGCGATCTTCCTAATTATATCAGTTTTTGAGTGCTAGTATAGCAAATTAGCATGATTACCATGATTTAGATGGCTTAAAACAATACTGTTTTATTATCTGCCAGTTCTCAGGGTCAGAAGTTCAGCAGCTGAGTTGGGGCTATGGGCTCTGAATCTCACCAGGTTAAAGGCAAGACTATTCTCTTTGATGGAAGTACTAGGGAAGGATCCATTTTTGCTCTTTTGATATGTTGGCAGAATTTGAATCCTCGTGGTTGCAGGACCAATGTCTGTATGGTTTTTTTAAAGAGAAAAACCCCAGAAAAATCAAGAAGCAAACAAACAAAAACATCAACAACAACAAAAAATAATAGTGACAAAGGATTTTAAACCAAGATGATAGGAATTTAACAATGGTTGTCATATTGCATATTATTATCTTCAAAATAGTTGCTCAGGTTACCAGATACAGGCATGCAAAATTGATCAAATTATAATTTCCCTTTGAGCAGTTTCTTTACCTTTTTACTGTATCTATTATAACTTTTGGATCTTATTTACTGTTTCAGTTTCTTACCCTAGCAAGACAATATGGTATTTACACATGCAAATTTGATTTATTTCACTTATGAGTATGGTTTCTAGTTGCATCCATTTACCTATAAAAGCCTCGAATTTGTCATTCTTTATGGCTGAGTAGTACTCCATTATATAAAAATACCACATCTTTTTTATCCACTTCTCAGTTGATGGGTATTTGGGTTGTTTCCAAAATCTGGCTATTACAAGTTGTGAAGCTATAATCATGAGTGCACGTATATTGCTGTGGTATGATGTTTTCAATTCTTCTGTGAAAGTACCCAGAAGGGGAATAGCTGGATCAAATGGAACCTCTAATTTAGTTTTTCTGAGGAATCTCCACACTAATTTCCACAGTGGCTGTTCCAGTCTACACTCACCAACAATGGAGAAGGGTTCCTTTTTGCCCACAGCCCCACCAGCATTTGTTATTGGTTAATTTCTTGATGTTAGCCATTCTTTCTGGAGTCAGATGATCTCTCAGGGTTGTTTTAATTTGCATTTATTGAGTGATCAATGATGTTGAACATTTTTTCATATATTTATTTGCCATTTGTATTTCTTCATCTGAGAACTGTGTATTCATCTTTTATGCCCATTTTTGGATTGGGTCTTTGAATTTGGGAGGCCTAACTTGTTTCAATGCTTTATATGTTCCAGATAGAAATCCTTTGTCTGAGGAACAGTTGGCAAAAATCTTTTCCCAGTTCGTGGATTTTCTTTTCACTCTGTTGCTGATTTCTTTCAATGTGCAAAAACTTTTTAATAAGATGAGAACTCAGTTGTTGATTCTTTGAAGTGGTCTACATGTTTTGTTTTTTGTTTTTCAGGGTTTTTTTTTTTTCATTTTAAAGGGAATAAAACAGAACAATAAAATGAAAGAAAACAAAGCAGTGAGAACCCCATACTGGATTTCAAAACTAAGACAGTAGGGAATCTACCATAGTTTCTCTATTACATATTGTTCTCCTCTAAATATTTCCTCAGACCATTGGCTTTAGATCTGCAAAGCCAATCAAACAATACAAGCTTTAGGTTGTTTCTTTATTTCAGTTGCCATCATCTCAGTCTGCATTCCTCTGAATGGGAGGGGCGGGGGGTGATGGTGGCATCCATCCTAGTTCTCCCCGTGGCTGGCAGGGCCTCCGCTGGCTCACCAGGGCAGTGGTCTGTATGTTTTTGTAAGCTGTAAATTGAGGGTCACTCCTGGGATCAGGGATTCCTTGCTCCATCCTTAAAGTGAGCAAAGTTGGTCAGGTCCCCCTGTCTTGTGCCATCTTTCTGACTCCAGAAATGAAGGGCTCACTGTTTTAAAAGACCCAAGAGGATGGGATTATACTGGGCCCATCCCAATATTCCAGAATAATGACTCTATCTCAAGGTCCTTAACCTGATCACACCATCACAGTTTGTTTTGCCTAGTAAGGTATTATATTTCTGTGATTTTGGGGGGTTCAGTTTTTCTGACGTGGACAGGAAAAGTGTTGGTCTCCTCATTTTCCTAGTGAGGAAATAGGCCCACACAGGCTTACCTGCAAGCCTTGGGATCCATATGTGGATAGATTTTTACCCTGAATCCCCTCCTACTGTGTAGCCTCTTAAATGAAAAAATTCTACTTTTGCAAGATAAAATGAAATAGTTCTTTGTTATTAAAATTATTGTTGCTTTGAGGTCAAACATAAAGAAATTATTCCACAGTTGTAAACTCGCAACCTAGGATGTTCCTGGAAGTCAGTCAGGTACTCAGCTACCTTCCTACAACTGTCGGAGGTGGTCTGAGAATGAGCCAATGACTGTGGTCCTGGCATACGAGGAACACTCCTCATGATGAGTCCTACTTTCCCAGGATGCTGGATACTGACACTCAACATTCACACGAGGCTGGTTCCTCTCGTAGGCAGGGTGCTAAGCCCATGATGCTAGGGCTGCAGGAGAAGACCCTTTGAGGCCATTAGGAGAGTGCTGAAGTCCCATCTTAGCTCTTGGCCTCTGACCTCCTCACTCTGCATCCTAATGTTCCTGAGCCATTAGCCAGTGTGCAAGCTGGATGGACAGGTAGGTGGGTCTTTGCTGCTGATAGAGAGGTCTGAATACATGAGAGAATGAGAGGATCACATAAGTCTAAGGACCTGTAACCATAGCTGCACAGAGTTGGTGTGATCACAGCCCAAGTTGGAGGCTGATTTCAGAAGCATAAAGTCAACATACGATTGTGTCTCCTTGGCCACCTATCACTATGTGGTCCTTTCCCTAAGCTACTGTATCACCACCTTTTACTGTCCCCAGGCCATCATGTCACCATGCAGTTGTGTCTCTAAGCCATTGTGTCACCACATGATCTTATCCTCCAGCTACCATATCACTATGTCATCCTGTCCCCTAGCCTGTCCTTGGGACCAGTGTATCACCATCGGGTCTAGAGTCCAGTGTCCCAGCCCAAAGCCAGTGAAGAATATTAAGAAGTGGAACATGGCCTCCTAGAGCTTCCTCGCTCTGGCTTTCCTCAACATCACTGCCATCCTGACATGGCTACGATTTCTAACTCTCTTGGCCCCACCCTTCACTCTTTGCCTTACATTTCATATTAATTCACATTTTATCAAGATTCCTAAAGAGAGAGAGAGAGACACCCTGAGACCTACTCCTCCTCCTGCTGCCCTGATCTGTGCCTCTTTATCTTATTCTGGATTCTCAGTTACTAAGTTCTCAAGGAAATAAGCAGGAGGACCCAGAATCCTCTCCTTAGAGCTGAGAGTCCTGGGAGCTAGGTTGGAAATGAGTGTCATTGAATTACATGTGTAAATGTAAGCTACTCAGCACCCATGGGCTGGGTTATAGCTCAGTGGTAGAATACTTGCCTAATAAGAACCTGCAAAGGAAATCACCAGCACAGGGAAGGAAAGAGAAAGAGGGAAAGAATTCAGCTCACAGCACAACACAGTCCCATTTTGAAAGTCTCGGTTTCCTTGGCATACTGCTTGGTTCCCAACAAGTATCAGCATCTGGGGCCAGCCAGGCAGCCTGTGGACATCTGAGGAAGTAGTGCAGCCCTCTGTTCGGGGATGCTGTGTGATAGGAGTTCATAGGTCCCTCTTATGCCTCCTGAGGTGAAGCTTACAGTCTTGGGTCACTCCTCTCCCCTGACAGTGCCTTTCTGCCACCTGCACTTTTACCCACAGGTACCTTTAGGGAACCCTGCTCTGGGTGTGGGGAACATATATGGTCAAAACTGACCAGACCCCCACCCTCACAAAGTTTCTCTTTTGCTGGGAGATTCACAAAGGAATTAGCACAGATGATAAAATATGCTAGGAAGAGACAGAATTGGTGGGTGGGATAAACAAAACCACTTGGATGGTCAGGTTCCTTGGAGGCAGTGATGTCCAGGCTGACCACCAGCAGGAGGCCACAAAAGGCACCTGCTGAGGACATTTCAGTGCAGGGCCATCAGACACAGAGACCTGGAAACTTGTTTAGTTTAACAGTGAGTTGGAAGTTTGGTGAGCAAGCACAGGATGGGCACAAGCTGAGGCAAGGGGTGAGCAGAGGCTAGACCTCCCTTCCTGAGGTGGAGACCACAGTTTTAGTCTAAGTACAGTGGGTCACCAACAAAGGGCAATAAGAAGAACTTCACTAAGCTGGGAGATTTCCCCAGCCTTCTCTTTCAATGGGGAGATGAGTAGGAAGAGGGGTGGTAAAATAAAAACTGGATTTTCAATACATTAAAGTTGAGCGATCTGCCTCCTGCTGTTTTCTAGATTGCTTTCTGTTAAGTCCTGGTGTCACTTTCATCTTCCAACCTGCCAGCGACAGGAACAGATCATTGATGATGGCCTCAGAATCCACTATGATCTTCAGATGCACACGAGCACTCTGTGAGCTGCATCCCACAGGGCTTAGATGCAGGAAGGGAGACTTGAGACGAAATATTTAGATGGCACATGAGGCCTTGACATGCTCTGGTTATAGCTAAATCTAAAATGGAAATCTAAACTGTTTGCTGTAAATTTGAGGATTAAACCAATGGGGTGACACACACCCATAATCCCAGCACTCTGGGAGGGTGAGGTAGGAGGATTGCAAGTTTGAGGCCAGCCTAGGCAGTTTAGCTGCTTAGCAGGACCCCGTCTCAATACAAAACAATGAAAAGGGCTAGAGATGTAGCTCAAGGCAAAGGCCCTGAATCCAGTCCCTGGTACCACAAAGAGAAAAAAAGAAAAAACATTAAGGATTAGTGATCGCACCAGTAGCAATGAAATCAGAAGTGGGGCTGAAAGCCCTCCGTGGGCCAACGCAGGCTGTGGGTCTATCTTTTCCTGGTGTGGGGAGGGGAGACATGAGCTGAAAATGGTGGGGTGGTTGTGTCATAGAATGCAGTCAGAACATTGCATGCTACAAATAATCCAGCACTTCAACATACAAACAACCGAAAATTATATTATTTATCTTTCAAAAGCAGTTTTTACCCAAGGAGAATATGTGCCATTCTGAATATGTTGACAAGTTGCCTCCTAATTTCAATTTTCTACCAGAAAAAGTATCAGTAACTCACGGACAGAAATCATCATCTCTTAATAACCAGTGGGTCTCAAGCCAGGGACATCCCGTGATTGTGCTGAAGTACCTTCATTCCTTACTAAATTGTACTGCACTTAATTCAATTTCGTCCTCTCTAAATTTCATGGTGTGTGTTTCTTACAGGCTGAGGAAACAGTATACTAATATTAAAGTGGTA
This sequence comes from Cuniculus paca, assembly GCA_004365215.1. Taxonomy (NCBI): domain Eukaryota; kingdom Metazoa; phylum Chordata; class Mammalia; order Rodentia; family Cuniculidae; genus Cuniculus; species Cuniculus paca. Next base: position 1,274 of record RJWT010025915.1, on the reverse strand, counting down.
ATCAAGATTGCCTCTAAATATTCATAGCAATAAATGACTCCCTTGTGCCCCATGAATGCCCAGGCTGCGGTCTGAAGCATTTATTTAGTGCCAGAGAGGGATCTAGTTATTTCAGAGTTCCCTCGAAGGCAATATTTTAATATTGTTGCTCTGCTTGAAAAATTAGATCCCTCTGAGCTTCCAATATCAGTGGTTAAGATGAATGAGTTTGGCTCAGAGCACGCCACAGTCTATAAAAGGAGGACCGAGAGGGTGGAGTGAGAGTGGGAGGATGGGTGCCACTACTGAGTGGTGAGTCCCTCCTTTCTGCCAGCCCTGATGTCTTCATGATGCCACATGATATCAATTTCATGATCCAGGTCAGGTTTTTTAAGTCATAGAAAATTGGCTATTCTTAGGAACAAGTACCAAGAAGGATGGTCCTGTACATCCTTTCATCAGAGAGAAATTAATAAGCACCCCTGCATTCATGAAAAGCTACATTTATGGACTCCAGGAATTTTACACCCATTATTGATGAAACAATTGAAATTCAAATTTGGGCAAGCCCCCAGCTACACAAATTAAAGAAATGTAGCTTAACAAAGATGCTATCAAGAAAATGAAAAACCTGTTGCTGAATAGTGAATCACTTTTTGCACTTCTAGAATATCTAGTTAAGTAGGATGCTGGGGCCAAGTGTACCATGGAACATCTCTGAGTGCACACTGGTACCCGAGAACCTGAGAGGGCACAGCACCCTGGGAAGACCCTTCTTTGCAACCTTGTCTGAACTTGCCCTTGAGGAGCCTACTCAAACCTCATTTCTGGGAGGAAGTCATGTACTTCCTGAGGAAGTACTTTTGGAGCATTTGATAAGAGGAGGGATCCCAGTGACAAGGAGGCCCCTGCCATGATGCTTTTAGTCGGAGGTAGACTTTGTTGCCAAACAAGGGAACTTGGATTTGAGTCCTGGATGAGATTAGGAGTGGAATGTAAGTAAAAACAGTGAGAGATACTTCACAAAAATACCTTATAAGAAGTTGAACCATCAGCCCAGGTCCTTATTATAACACACAAACATGCATATGCACATGCGTCACATCACATATATGTAGATGCGTACAGGTAGGTAAGAGTACCAGCAAATACCAGTGCCTTATAGCTTAAGAGGCAGTACCATAAGAAAGAAAATACATTGATTCACTTGTGCTTTAGAACTAAAAAATAATAAAAGAGTCCTCATTCTACCTGTGGGGGAAGGAGGAAGCTGTAGACTGTTGCCATGACTTCTT
>RJWT010025914.1:0-15987 GCA_004365215.1 Cuniculus paca | reverse complement strand
TGCCCAGGCTGGGCTTGAATTTGCAATCCTCCTGCCTCACCTCCCAGGATGCTGGGATCACAGGTGTGGGCCACGACATCCAGCCACAGTTTGTGTTAAATAGTGCAAAACCCTGCACAACTCAGGCATGACTCATCTTTGAAGATTCCTTGCCTATAACTTCTCCAAGGGAGATGAACTGTTTCAGACTGAATGCCTGTGTCCTTCCCTCTCTCCCAAAGTTGAAATCAGAGCTGTCAAAAGTAATATAAGGAAGCAGTGCCTTCAGATGGTAATTTAGACCATAATAGTGGAGTTCTCGTGAGTGGGATTAGTGCCCTTTTAAAAAAATCCCCAGGGAGCTCTCTGCTCTCCACCACATAAGGACACACTGAGAAGTTGGCCGTCTGCAGTCTGGAAGACAACCCTCACCAGAAAGAACCTGATCACACTGACACCCTGAGCTTGGCCTCCCAGCTTCTAGAACTGCTGTTGATAAGCCGCTCCTTCTATGGAGCCTTTGTTCCAGCAGCCTGAGTAGATAAAGACTCAAACGCACACGCTCCACCCTCCAGTAGTCTTCCTTACCATCGGGCAGGGTGCTGAGCTGGTTCCTCCGAACGTTGAGATCCCGCAGGGAACGCAGGCTACACAGCTCCATGGGGAGGGACTGCAACTCATTGCTGCTCACATCCTGCAATCAAGAAAGCAGCAGGGAAGGAGGTGTAAGACGAGCATCAACAGAAACTGCCCCCTCCCATCTGTCTCTGGCTCCCATGCCTTCAGTCCAAGCCTTTCCCTAAGGGTACTTCCTCCCTTTTTCTGGCTTTCCCCACCACGAGGTCCCGGGTCCTTGGCTCAACAGTCCCTCCTTGGGTCCCACTCCCCATCCTCACAAGCTGTCGCAGGCTTCCCAAAGCGCTGATGTCAGGGGGCAAGGCTCCCAGCTTGTTGTTGCTGACAATGAGCACACGCAGGGGCAGCTGGCAAATGTAGGGTGGCAACGATGACAGCTGGTTTCGGCTGGGGAAAGGAGAAAGGCAGCAGGTTCATCCCCAGGCACAGCGTCTCAGTCCTTCCCTCCTCTCAGGGACAAGAAGGTCACTCAGAGTGCTACACACTGACCCTTGAGGAGATAAGGATAAGCTCCCCTCCTACCTGAGGTTGAGGTAAGTTAGGGCTGTGAGATTCCCCAAGGCAGGGTTCAGGCATCTCAGGCAGTTGTGGTAGAGGCTTAGGCCCTCCAGGGACACCAGCTGGCACGCTGCCTCAGGCACCTCGGGAAACCGGTTCCGGGACAGGTCTAGGGGAAGCAAGTGTCAGGGGAGAGCTGTGGAAAGGCCCAAATCTGCACAGGGGGACTTTAATGTCCCCTGAGCCAGCTTCCCAGTTGCCTACTCCTGGCAAACCTAAAGAATCAAGTTCAAGCTGGGCATGGAAGTACACACCTGTAATCCCAGCACTCTGGGAGACTGAAGCAGGAGGATCACAAATTCAAGCCCAGCCTGGGAAACTCAGTGATTGAGTGACACCTTGTCTCAAAATAAAAAATATAAAACAGATGGGGTGTCACTTAATGGAAAAGCCCTAGGTTAAGGCCAGTACCGCAAAAAAAAAAAAAAAAAAAAGCCCATAATCTGGGCTTCCTCCCTGGAGAGACAACAAAACCTTCGGCAAAATGAAGCATATAGTTTTCTAAGCATGACCAGGAAGGCAATGGCCTTAGAAGCCAGATATGCGGGAATGGGGAAGGAATATACCACAAGCTCTCCTGGAACAGTGGGTGGATTCTATATAACTTTTATGGTTCCTTGTGTTTTGAGATGCCAGGAGAAGTAGAAGGCAAAATATCACAGGAGAGAGATGTGTTCACAAGAAAACAGCCTGTGGGGGGCGAGTCAGTGCATACAAAGTACCTGCTCAGTGACGGACCACATCCTTAGCATGCACCAGCCCCAGGAAAAAAAAAAAAAGGAGCTGTAATGGTGCTGGCCTGTAATCCCATACTTTGGAAGGCTGAGGCAAGAGGATCAAAATTTGGGCCCAGTCTACATAATTTAGTGACTTAATGAGGCCCTGTCTCAAAAAATTAAACAAGGACTAAGGATGTGTAGCTCAGTGTGAAGGTCCTGGGTTCAATCTCCAATACCCTGCCACCCCTCAAACACACACACAAGGAAAGAAAAGAGTAAGATGATAGGGTGGGAGGCTCAAGGAGAAAATAATATGGAAAACTCCTGGGGACAAGAGAGCCTTTCAACCAGACATGTTAGCACACGCCTATAATCCCGGTACTCAGAAAGCAGAGGCAGGAAGATTGCTGCATATTTGTGGCCAGCCTGGGCTACATAGTGAGTTCAAGCCCAGCTTGAACTACATAACAAGACCCTGTCTCAAAAAAAAAGAGGCCCTCCTCCCACCACAATCTGTTTTCAACACAGGGAAAAACCAAAGTCACCATATCCCAGCTCTAGAGATTAAGTAAGGTCCTGAACACTGGATAACAATTTACCAGCCCTCAGGACCAAGGGGCTATGAAGGTCCAGATTCCCAAGGATGAGGAGAGAAAGACAGAAGGCTGGGCTAGAGCCGGGAGCCAGAATCCTTCGATCCTTTCCACCCTGGGTCCTCTGGACTCCTTCTCACCCTTTTCCAGCCCATCAACCTTCTTCTGCTTCCTGACTTAAGCATTCTCCACATTGGTAAATACCTTGAGCATTGAGGGGTAGAGTAAGGAGAGCAGGGACGAAGCCATTACCCTCCACTCATCTCAAGTAGCGAGCGGCTCCTTACAACAGTGCCAGGAGGCTGACCGCACAGACCTCTAGAAACCTGTTTCTGTTTGTTCAGCCGGCTTGCACTGGGAGGGGCCCAGCCCTGCTGGGGAAGTCCCAAGCAACAGATCTCAGTGAGCTTCTTCCAGGGTCCTCCTGCGGTGTTGGGAGAGCAAAGGCGAAAGGGAAGGGAAGCTGGACAGATACCTCAAGGAAATGAAGTAGGTTGTCTCTGGTAGGCTCTATGCTTGCCAAGATGGATGACAGCCTAATGGCCCAGGAACTGCTCACTCTCCCCCTCTGCCCAAGCCCTGATACACATATACAGAACACCTGGCATGGGAGAAGGCAGTTCCGGAGAGGGTGGGAGGACTGCATCTGGCCCTCCCACCCATGCCCAACACCTGTCTGCTTTCTCTGCATCCACCAATGTATCTGTGCGTGCATATGTGGAAGAAGGGGTGGAGACCAAGTCCTGATGGGTATGTGGTGGGTGTCAGGGCAAATGCTAGGAGCGGAAGGGAGCCCAAGCTGGAGGAGGCAGGGCCAGGGGCACAGGATGTGGTCTGTGAATGAGCCACACTTCTCCTTTGCTACTGCAGCCCCTCCCCCAGACTCTTCCTACCACAGGACCCAAGGAACAGAGTCCAAGGGGTGCCAGGGGCCTAAGCATAGGAAACATGCTGGGAAGAAAAACACTCACAAAGAGCTTGGAAAGCAGGAGGAAAGGGTTCAGATCGATTCAGCAGCAGAGCGTTTTTGGAGGACCAGGCAACATGTAGGGCGGGGTATAGGCAACTCTGGGTTTTTGTCACTTCCCCTTTCCACTCCAGGCTGGGAGCACTCTGCTTAGGGAAAGGGTACAGAGGAAAAAATCTGGAAAAGATACAACTCACCTCACCTAGAACCTGGGCCCTGACAGGACAGAGGAGGGCAGAGAGGGCTTCTCAGGAAGCTGGGATTTTCCCGCCTCACCACTCAAGGGAACTCACAGGAGCCCTGGCTGCACCCTGAGCCGGAATGCTGGGGGAGGAGGCTGGGAGGGGACAGGAGCTGGGAGGGGCTGGCAGTTCTTGGTAGCTTTCCCCAAGAGTCCACTCACTGAGACAGAGCCCTAAGGAAGTAAAGAATAACATTTGGTCTTTGTCAAAAACAAGCAAGGGGGAGGGGAAAGAGAACAGACGGCAAGTGTCACACAGCTGTTGAGGTCAATCTGGAGCTTAGGGGCTGGGGGGGCATCTAAGAGGGATAAGAACAGTTTGTGGGGCTCACCCCTTCGAACTTACCGCATAGCGGGCAAGAGAAGTGGTTTAAAGTGGTTCTCCCCAGAACAGGAAGAGGAGAGTATGCCTAGGCCTGGCTGAGTGTGTGCAGGCGGGCACGCACCTGTCTGGGAAGAAATGCACATTTCTATCCAGCCCAGCCTAGCTGCGGGTTTCGGGAATATGATTTTTTCACCTCCTGATTCCCAACCCCCAGCTGAGAGCCCAAGGTCATAGGCCGCCTCCTGAGCAGCTCAGGCCTGATTTACCTGTCATAGCAGAGTTCCCCACCTGCCACAACAGACACCCAGGGTGGAGGGAGCATGATTAGAAGGATCCTTTGGGTGAGGAGTGGAAAAAGTCTCCAGGGGTGTAGGCACTCTCAGTTAGAAGATAGGATTAACTCTTTTAGGCAACTGCCTCAAGTCTCCCTCAGAGAAAACAAAAACTGAAGTAGGAATTCTAGGGTCCTTATGAGGTCGCAAACTCCACAGTGACTACGCAGACGAAGGAGGAAGAGTCTCAGATAAAGAGGTCAGGAATCATAGGCAGAAAAACTCAGGGAACAAAGTTAGGAGAGGTAAAAGATTTGCTCGTTTCCCATAGGCTGCCTGGGTGAACAGTAGAGGCCAGGAACTCAAGGGGGTGGGACTATGGCAAACATCCCAGAAGAAACATCCCGTTGTTAGGGACGACCTAGGGGAAAGAGGTGCCTGGGGCAGCTCGGATCTCGGTGGAACGGGGAAAGGAGCTGGAGACAACGAGCAAGGAGAGAAAAGAGGGGTTAGAAAAGCTTGGCGGCTGCTTTAAGGAACGATCATAACAGAGGTACAAGAGGTCATGCAAATGAGCTAACCAGGTGAGGGGCGGGACCACGGTGCAGGTGCGCAACAAGCAAATAAAGAGGGGAGGGCTCTCACAACGCTCACTCAGTGACGCCGGGCTTTCTGTGCAACCAGAAGGGCGCCCGTAGCCTAGGGATTCTTACAGCGGGAAGCGGGTGGTCGCAGTCTCACGCCAGCCGGGAGGGGCAGGCAAACCTGCGGCCAGGTGCAGGGGCGGGCCAAAGGCAGGTGGGAGGGGCTATGCAAATAAGGGTCGCAGTAGAGCTCCCGTCCGACGCACTCACCAGCCTGAGTGATATCTGACAGGTCGTAGCTGCGGGCCGCACCCCTGGGGAAGTGCTTCAAGCGCCGGTTAGACAAGTTCAGTGTCCCGGTGGCCACGGCTTCCTCTAGAGCTCGCTCTGCGCTACGGCTCCCAGGCAGACCCGGAGACCCTGGTACTGAGGTCGTGGTCGCCGTCTCCTCTCCCCCGGCGGTGAGTGGCGCCGCTACTACCGCCGCCATCCGCTCCCGGCGGCTCCCGCTGCCTGACTGACGGGACCGGCCGTCCCTCCTTTCCCCTCCCCCTCCTCGGAGCCGCCGTAGTTGCCTCCACGGGGGAAGAAGCGGGGTCAGAACCCGAAGAACCAATCGCGATCGGGAGACGCATCGGAAGCAGCTAATCAGAATCCCCCGAGGGGGTGGAGCCTCAGGTCCTGGAGCCAGGCGAGGGAAAGGAGGGGGAAAGAATAGAGCGCTCGCCAACGGCCGTCGCTTCTAGTTGGCCCGCCCCGCGCAGTTTCACCCAATCACAATCCCTAGGGCTAGAGATGGAGCCAATCAGGTTCAACCCGGAGAAGAGACGCTAGCGCTCAACTAGTATAGGGCTAGAGACCCAGACACTGCAATCCGGGGCCCCTCGTCCTTTTCTAATGAAGGCCAATCGCGAACCATATACAGGCGAGTGACTGTCAAGCAGACCAATTAGAGACTCCGGAAGGAACCTGGCCCAGCCCCTTCCCCGAAGGATGGCTCTACCTACCAATAGCATCGCCAAGAAAGCGATCCCTTCGCTAAGGAGGCGCGTGAGCTAGAAGTTTGAGACTGAGACTGAAGTGAAGAAAGTGAGTGCGACGCGCTGGATTGCAGTCCAGGGCTGGAGTAACGCGTGCGAACCGGACGTGTTAGGGAGCTAGCCAGCGTCGAGGGCGTGAGAGAGGCCAAGGGCAGCCTGAGGCCAGCGCGCAGGCATTTGTTGGAGCCAAAAGGGCCGGCAGGGCGACTTCCGGCCGGAGGCTGAGGCCCTGCAAGGGTCTTGGGACCCCCGGGACGTGGAGGAGGGCGGAGGGAGCATCCCGGAGCCTGTGGCTGTCCAGAGACTCGAGGGGGAGTTGCCCGGCTCCCTGGCGTCACCAGAAGAGCTCCCCTGGGCAGGAATTGTAATAACCCGACCTCAGTATTCTAGAAGCTATTCTAAAAGGACTTCGTAGCCGGGCATGGAGGCTAAGGCAGGAGGATCACCACGAGTTCGAGGCCAGCCTGAACTATACAGCGAGACCCTGTCTCAAAAAAAAAAAAAAAAAAAGACTGTGATCTGAACAAAGCCTTCATTTTACGAGTGAAGAAACTGAGGCAGGGAGCGGTTAATGATTTAGCAAGAACAAACAGCAAGGTTCTGACAGCTGGTGTTTGAAATCTTGTCTCAGTCTGCCTGGTGGAGGCGCACAACTGTCATCCCAGCATTCTGGGAGGCTGAGGCAGGCGGATGGCCTGCCTGGGCTGCATAAGTGAGTTCAAGGCCAATCTGCACTACATAGTGAGACCATGTTTCAAAAAAGCCAAAATAAGGGGCCAGAGACATAGGTCAGCAGCACAAGCGCCTGCCTGGCAAGCGAAAGGTCCTGAGTTCGATTTCCGGTGCCCAAAAAAGTAAATAAGTCAATAAAATAAATAATAAATTAAAAAATAAAAAGGGGACCCAAATCCAAAAGGCAACGAAAAATAATTTTTCAAAAACGAATTGAGTCTGCTTTGTATGCTGATAGTTGCCAATCACCAATAACAAGCTGGCTTTCTCATTGGTGACATCTCAGAAGTTTATATGCCTGAACACTTACTAACATACTAAAATTCCTTCTCAGGTATTCCAAAGCAGCTGTTTGCTAGTTGCATAAGTAAATCTAAGTGGGTGTGCACACTGTTGGCTGGAGCAGTCAGTGTGCAGATCTGTCCTGGAGTGCAGGACCAATTGGGTGTCAACCAAGACTAGATTCCTTGGAACCCCTAGTACAGTCAGCTAGCCACTCCTGAAAGGTATAGACTTTCTGGCCTCTTCAGAGACCCCCCTCAGCTCCTGGGATGTGTGCTAAGCCTTCAGACCAAATCCACCACCTTCTCTTACCTTACCAGCTTACCCTCTGGGATAAGGGATGTCGCTGGGCCCCTGGAAAGCAGCCTGCTTTGGGATGTGTTTTCATGGGACTGTAAAGAGTTGTCCTAAGTTGCTGGGTTCCTGTGTGGACTAGGCAGTCAGAGCAGGGTCCTCTTAACCCCCCATACCTATCAAACTGTCCATTTTTCTTCTTTTCTGAGTTTGTGCTCTTGAGCTACAAATCCTGGAGGCCCTGGCCTGCTGAGTTGCATAGGATTCATCAGTTTCTCTACAGCACTGGTGCTGAAAGGACCTCAAGAGGAAAAATCTACCCCCTGCAAGTCAAGGCCTCATCTCCTAGGAGTTCACACTTTTTTTCTCCAGTGTCATGCATGTCCCATGTCATGTCCCATGACACCCAGCTAGACTTGAGCTTAAACCCGTCAGCCAGGTCCCAGACCACATTCAGGAGAACAGGTCACAGTGGCTGGACAGTGAGGTCACAGAGAGGTTTGTTTGGCCTGAACTCCATGAGGGAGGGGCCCAAGAGATGCCCCAGGCCCAGACAGGGGACATGGTGTGGGAAGGGCAGTGGGGACAGGGCCCAGAGAGATGAGGGCAGGAGCAGGGAGGGGACAGTCAGGATGGTGAGGAGAAGCCGGAGACAGAAGCTGCAAAAATTGACTGGGCTGTGCGGCCGGGAGGAGGGACTCCGGGTGAGGGGGTGGTGCAGATGGGAGCAAAGCAGATAGGGAGGGTTGGCCCAAGGCCCTGGAGACTGGAGGACCTGACAGCACAGAGTAGAATTCAGATGATCCCCAAGACAGGAGTTCATGAAAGACAGGTTGAGCGAGCTGGGCATGGAGGTGCATGCCCACCATCTCAGCACTAGGAGGCTGAGGCAAGAGGTTTGCCACACTTTCCAGGCCAGCCTGAGCTACATAGTGAGTTCAGAGCCAGCCTGCACGACATAGTGAGACCTTGCATCAAAAAAAAGTAAAAAAGGTTGAGACCAGGATGGAAAAGAGGCACAACCCTCACAGAACTCCCATGGTCCCCTCTTCTCCACTGGTAGGTGAAGCGGAGCTGTCCTTCTTGTGGCCCAGAGCATGGGGCTGAAGAGAAGAAGGAGAGGGGGAATTCCATTTCTGTTCAGTTGTTCCCCCCAGAGCTGGTGAGTCTTGGTGGGGGGCCGCGTGGAGAATGCAGGATGGAGGACCTGACTACTTCAGGGCTGCAAAAGACCCAGCGTCCACCCTCGCCTTCAGGTGGAGCACATCATCTCATTCCTCCCAGTAAGAGACGCAGTCGCCCTAGGCCAGACCTGCCGCTACTTCCACGAAGTGTGTGACACGGAGGGCGTGTGGAGGCGCATCTGCCGCAGGCTCAGCCCACACCTCCGGGAGCAGGGTTCTGGAGTCCGGCCCTGGAAGAGAGCGGCTGTTCTGAACTGTATGCCTTGCCTTCCCCAGCACCCTTCTCTCCTCACCTGTGTCCTTGATTATTCTGGGAATCCTGCTCTGTGAACTAGCCTGGTGACCTCTGCACCCTGGTCCACTTCACAGGCCCTTTGCTTTGGCAACTTGTCAAACAGACCCCAGGAAGTAGTTTCCCTGCGACCCCAGGGCCACTCTGTGATAGAAGTCCCACCCATGTGTCCCTGGTAAAGTCCTTCTTGGTGGTGGGGTCTGTCTTGTGCATTCTGTTGTGTGCAGCATAGTCTCCGGCTTCTGCTCACTAGAAGCCAACAGCACCTCCCTAGTTACGACAGCCGATGACAAAGTCAGCCCCAGCTTGAGAATCATGCTGTAGTCTTAAGTCCTCCAGGGAGCCCCTATCCAATTGCTTCTGTCACACACAGACTCGGGCAGAAGGCTGATCCAGAAAGCAGATCCACTTCTGGGGTGAGGGAAAGCTTACTGGCCTTTCTTGGTCATGTCAGTGCCTTTTCTGCCTCTTTTCTATGTATTTATTCTTACCCTTTCATCTTTCACGCAAAGTTGGACCAAAGAGGGGCTCATTTAACGGCACAGGTGAGGCCCAGGGCTGAGAAGGTGCAGGCTGGAGTCTATAACCTAAGCTTTTCACACTGCCTTGCAAAAGCACTCTATTTCCCAGGCCTGGGGGTAGGAAAAGCTAAACAGCATGATGTCTGAGAAATCTAGTTTGCCCAAGCTCTGACCCATCCTCTTGTGTGTCAGCCCCAGCCCCTGAACCTTTCATCTCCCTCCCTTCTCCAGACACGAAGGGCCTGTATTTCCAGGCATTTGGAGGCCGCCGCCGATGTCTCAGCAAGAGTGTGGCCCCCCTGCTAGCCCATGGCTACCGCCGCTTCTTGCCCACTAAGGACCACATCTTCATTCTCGACTACCTGGGGACCCTCTTCTTTCTCAAAAATGCTCTGGTCTCCTCCACCCTCGGCCAGATCCAGTGGAAGCGGGCATGCCGCTATGTTATATTGTGTCGTGGAGCCAAGGATGTGAGTCGCATGTCCCTGGCAGTTGAGAACTCAGGGCCCCAGTCCTGAGGTGACCTTCTCAGGACAACACCCCTTACCCTGGACCCCAGTATCTCACCTCCCACCCACTGTCTCCCCATGCTGAGGCCGTGGGTCCTAGACATCTCATTTTCCTTCATAGTTCGCCTCTGACCCAAGATGCGACACGGTTTATCGTAAATACCTCTACGTCTTGGCCACTCGGGAGCAGTCGGGAGTGGCAGGCACCACTGGCAGCCGGGCCTGTGACTGCGTGGAGGTCTACCTGCAGTCCAGCGGGCAGCGGGTCTTCAAGATGACGTTCCACCACTCCATGAGTTTCAAACAGATTTCGCTGCTGGGGCAGGAGACCCAGCGGGCTCTGCTGCTCCTCACAGGTGCGGGTGTGGCCTAAAGCAGCGGTTTGCGGATGTTTCCTACAGATTCTTCAGGGCTGCTGCAGGGAGGGGGAAGACAGGCCTCTCACACAAGATCCTGTGTGCCACCTGCTCCAGCCCTCCATCCAAGCAGCACTGCTTTTATCTGCCTCCTCCTCTAGGCCTGGGCATCGTATTTTATGTGAATATAAGACCCTATTGCCAGAAAAAAAAAAAAAAGGAGAAAAGGAAATCACTACTCTACTGAATGCCTGAATTTTAAAATTCTAATCCCCCACCCAGCATGCCAGGCATCTCCCCTAATACCCCAAGCTGGTCCCCCCCTTTCCAGTGTCATCTGTACCACCCCTTCAAGCCTGAGACCTCTGGACTTCTGTTGCCAGGGAGGCCCCCAAGTGTCATCTTCCCAATACTCAGACTAGATTCTGCCATGTGTCATGGCCGGTTTTCCTGCCTACTTCTCTCTCACGCTGACTCAGTTCCCTGACTTATTCTTGGGGCTGAGGTCTGGGGACTTGGGACCACTCTTCCCATTTCCTCTATACCCTGTTGTCTTCAGTCTCTAGAGCAGTAATGTTTCATCTGTGTGGTTTAGTGGGATCATTGGGACATTAATGTGGATATTGATGAGTCCTCACCCCAGCGTAATTGTATCCTCCCCTCACTCCCCAGAGGAAGGAAAGATCTACTCTTTGGTAGTGAATGAGACGCAGCTGGACCAGCCACGCTCCTACACGGTTCAGCTGGCCCTCAGGAAGGTGTCCTGCTGCCTGCCCCACCTGCGCGTGGCCTGCATGGCTTCCAACCAGAGCAGTGCCCTCTACATCACAGGTGCAAACCACCTCCCTCCTTCCCAAGCCCCCAGTCTTGGGTAGACCCCCTCGCCCTTATTCCAGCTGTGTGGTGCGAGCCCCTTAGGGCGTCCTCTGGAAGAGCTGGGTCTAGGTTCCCTGGACTCAGAGCTGACACCTTTCTAGCACGTGTGATACTCCCTGGGCGTGCAGCTTTCATCCCAGGTGGGACCTTTGCCCTAGGAAATGGGTGCCCAAAGCTGCTGAGCTAAGGGCTCCCGACCCCCCAGACCAGGGGGGAGTGTATTTTGAGGTGCATACCCCAGGGGTGTATCGTGACCTCTTTGGGACCCTTCAAGCCTTTGACCCCCTGGACCAGCAGATGCCGCTTGCTCTCTCCCTGCCTGCCAAGGTAGGACCCCAGAGGGGCCAGGCAGACCAGAGGGGTGGGGCCCTGGGGACCGATGGCCTAAAATAGGAGCAAGGATCCATGATTATCCAGGGAGGGACATGGGTTCCAGAGAGAGGCAAGGCCAAAGTGGGAGCTGGGAGGTGAGGCTTAGCAGATGGGAGATTTTGGATCTCAGGGTTCCTCCAGTGGGAACTGGGTGCCCACCTGCCCTCTCTCTTACCTCATAGGTCCTATTCTGTGCTCTTGGCTACAATCACTTTGGCCTGGTGGATGAATTTGGCCGGATCTTCATGCAGGGGAATAACAGATATGGGCAGCTAGGAACGGGGGACAAAATGGACCGTGGGGAACCCACACAGGTCAGGTCATTTCCCAGCAACCCTCATCTGAGCCCTCTTCCTCCAATTAAGTAACCAAGACACCCTGACACCTGCATCTGCATAGTTTTCCAACTTTCACTTTCTCCTCCCCAGGAAAGCAGAGCCAGTGTATAAAAGGCCCATTATATTATTGGATGGTCTTACATGGGGTTGGCACTAGAAGGTCTGTTCTGTGTGGTTCACTCTATAAACCACAGTTGGGATTGAGTGAGGGCGTGGTTGGGGGATGTGAGAAGGCAGGGATCAAGGAGTGACCAGAAAGGTCAGCTGGCCATGGCACACAGGAGCCTGGTGAGGTACAGCAGCACTTAAAGACAAGGGCCCGGGCTAGTACATGACAGCAGGAATGGAAAGGAACAGGTAGAGATGTTTTAGGAGAAAATAAACAGGCCCTCACAACTGATTACTGGTTTTAGGAAAAAGAAAGAAAGAGTGTGCGTTTGGAGTTGCTGCAGGGAGAGAGAAACACTAAATTGGAACTGTCTAGCTGGCCTTTCAAGTTGGAACAAGGTTGAAATGACAAAAGCAGAGACAGAAGAGCAAATCCGGGCAGTAGCCACCACTGTAGGCAGGGATGAAGAAGCGATATCTGTGGGACAGGAGGCTCGCCCCTCCATTGCTACAGTCCAGAAGAGCCAAAGAGCAGAAAGTTTCAATGGGGAGGGAGTGGCTGCCGGTGGCACTGAGACAACATAACACATTTACTGGCACAGAAAGATGATCATGCTATATATTTAGGTGAAAAAAAAACCTTTATGAAATGAGTTACATAGTACAATTTTATTTTTGTTTGTTTGGTTTGTTTTTTGATACAGGGTTTCGCTGTGTAGTTCAGGCTGGCCTTGAATTTGTAGTGATCCTCCTGCCTCAGCCTCCCAAGTGCTGGGATCACCCAGCTTTATAATCTCATTTTTGTTTAAAAATACACAATCTAGCCAGGTGTGGTGACGCAAGCCTGTAATCCCAGCACTCAGGAGGCTGAGACAGGAGGATTGTTGCAAGTTCGAGACCAGTCTGGGCTACAAAGTGAGTTCAAGGCCAGCCTGAACTGCATTTTTTTTGTCTAAAAGACAAAAAAAAAAAAACCTTTGTGATTTGTTTAGGCAACAATGAAGAATATCCAGGAATATATTAATTATTCATGGCAGGGTTTCCATTGATTTTTAAATTTTTACTTGTCAGCATTTTGTAATTTTCTTTTAGCAGCCATAGATTACTTATCTGTGTCTTTAAAATTAGAATGTTAATAGGCTCAGGAAAATGAGCGTGCAGAAGACATCCTGGGTTTTAACAGCTGAGAAACTAAGTACCTTTGGAGAGCAAACCTAACATAGCAGGGAGAAAAGCCAGACGATTAGGAGGTTCAGGAAAGGCTAATAAGGAACAAGAATATGGTCAGCCTCAGTCTGGTCAGGTAGCCAATTCTGCTTCTTTAAAGAGAGAGGAGTTGGACGTGGTGGCGCACCCCTGTAATCCCAGCACTTGAGGCTGAAGCAGGAGGATCACCGTGAGTTGTAGGCCAGCCTGGACTACAAAGAGAGAGACAGAGACAGAGAGAGACAGAAAGCAACAGGAATCAGATTTTTTTTTCTTCAAAATAAGGTGGCCACTTTAGAAGATTACAGCAGGACACATTGAAAATTCTAGAGAGAATGAAAGACAGTCTTTCCTTGACAGGGTAGGGTAATGTGGAATTGTGCCGGGAAGGAGAGGTGGCTTCTCAGCCCTTGGGAACAGGAGGGCTCAGCCCCTGAGTGAGGCTGGAGGCTGATGGCAGAGTGTGGGCTGAGGACAAGGGAACAGAGTGGGCCTTGGTCTTGGGCAAGAACTTATTTTCTGGAGTGCAGATGAGTTACCCTCCAGGGTGCCATGTGTCAGACCTCTAGGGGCTGCAAGGTACAGAGATTGGTGCTGTTCTGCATTTGGTGGTGGAGGGAAGCAGGTGGGACTCCTGTTTCCTCCCTCCCTCGATGACATTCTTCCATGAGCCTTCTAGCCAGCCTTCGCCCATGGGCTCCCAGCCCCTTGGTGTTGCCCTCTCAAGGACCCTGGCCCTGTGTCCTCAGGTACCTTATTTGCAACGCCCCATTGCCCTGTGGTGCGGCCTCAACCATTCCCTGGTGCTGAGCCAGGACTCAGACTTCAGCAAGGAGCTGCTGGGCTGTGGCTGTGGGGCCGGTGGCCGTCTCCCTGGCTGGCCGAAAGGGAGCGCCTCCTTTGTCAAGCTCCATGTCAAGGTCAGAGCAGGGGCAGGCAAGTGGGACCCTGGGAGGGGCAGAGCAGTAGAGCCAGGGAACCCACAGACCGGTCTCCTGCAAGGACCCAGCGGGCCTATGTCCCTGCACCACTCCACCTCCCTTTCCTGCCACATGCAGGCACTCACGCAGCTCTGTCCCTTAGCAGACCCTGCTGGCCTTGCGTGACCCTGCACAGGCTCTGTGCAGAGCCAGCTGCGGCTCACTTGCTGGCTCGGCTGCTCTGAGAGCAGAAACACACCAGCCAGATTAGTCAGCTTCCTGGGAGCCCCTGCAGTGCTAGCGCACGCCCCTTCTCTCCTCCAAGGTCCCTCTGTGTGCCTGCTCCCTCTGCTCCACTAGAGAGTGCCTCTACATGCTGTCCAGCCACGACATCGAGCACTGCTCCATCTACCGGGACCTGCCAGCCACCTGGGCAGTGGAGAGCCTGGAGCCCAACCTGGGGGCTGGAGCCGCCCAGGACGCTGGGAGGACAGCCCGGGCCTGCGAGGAGTATCTCAGCCAGATCCACAGTTGCCCCACACTGCAGGACCGCATGGAGAAGATGAAGGAGATCGTGGGCAGGATGCCCTTGGTGGCTGCCCAGAAGAATTTCTTCTGGCAGGCCCTGAACATGCTGCAGAGGGCTGCCGGGGGGGATTGGTCCAGGCCCCTGAACCCCTAAGAGCTGACCCCCTCTCCTGGCCTCACCCCTGATGGGACAGTGGCCCTGGGTCAGGGGCTGCAGAGATGAGTGGTGGCAGTGACTGTGTATGCACATAGGGAGGGGTCACAGGGGGATGGGGACAGCCAGACCTGGTAGGGTAAGGCAAAGAATGAATGCTTTTGTAAAATATTCAGGGGGCTGCCCAGGTGGAGCCCCCAACCTGATATCATGGACAAGAGATTTGATGGATAAACAGAATAAAAGGTTGAAATAAGGCCCAGTTTGGAACCCTGGGACCTGGGGGTATACAGGGCAGGGCAGGGCAGGGCGCCTGGCACGGTGAGTGAGGCAGAGCAGGAGCGATGTGGGCACCTGAGTCCTCCAGCTTTCTTTCCACTTCCCACCCCCACACCCTCAGCTGCTCTTTTTGAACTTGGAAGCCTTGACCCCACCTTTGGGGATAGCTCAGCAGGTAGCGCTTGGCTCCTGGGTGTAGGTCCTCTATCAGTCATCCCCATCCTGAGAGGGTGGCGGAGGGGCCCACATCTCCGACTCTACCTCATCCCAGTGCAGTCCTCGCCCTCCTCCCTTCCTCCTATTTGCCTCCCAGGCCTGGGCTCCCCTGTACATTCTCTCCCTTACTTTCTGTTCCTCCCCACTTGTCTGCAGTAGAGGGATGCTCTGTGCCTCCCTGTCCCTCTCTTGTACCTTTAGATATTTGGAAGAAGGAAATGGGTGAACAGAATTTTTCTTCCCTGGCCAGGCGTGCTGGGCTCACACCAGTAATCTCATGCTCTGAAAGGCTGTGGCAGGATCACCAAAAGTTTGAGCTCAGGCTGGGCAACTCAGTGAGACCTTGGCTCAAAATAAAAAATTTAAAAAGAACTGGGGATATAGCTCAGGGCGAAGGCCCTCGGTTCCATCCCCAACAATGAAAAGAAGAAGGAAAAGAATCATCCCCCCAAGGCATAGAGGGGAGACAGTGAAAAGGTGCAGCTGGGGAGGGGGTGGCCAAGACATGCAGGGGCGACTGTCTCGGGAAGGACACCTTCTGAGTGCTGAGGAAGCAGGGGCTGGCGAGAGCCGAGTCCCCGGGAGAGAGCAGCACTCTGCACACAGGGTGCTCAGGCACAGGACAGAGTGGAGTCCCAGTTTCTGATGGATGTTCCCCCTGCCCCTCACTGCACCACCCCTCCTTCGGTCAATATTGTGAGTCGTAGACCCAGGGAGGCCCCTGGACTCACCACGGTCACAGCTGTCTCACTGTCCCGCCTTCCTGCCGCCCGCCCCACAGGCCAGTCCCCACGCCCACACGCCCCAGGCTGTCTCATCTGGCACTGATTACCCTGCCGCCACTGCTGCTGCTGCTCCTGCTGCTGCTGCCTCTGCTGCTGAATTTAACTGCTGCCTCTGGGCCGA